>CEMG01177658.1:0-14931 GCA_001179705.1 Baeospora myosura
GGGACTCGGGGTCATTGGAGTGATTTCGGGATGGTAAGATCTTGTCTCTAGTCATCACATTGCTATGCTAACGGCCGCTTTTTCAGGGAGAACGCCACCTCACTAGTGACTGGTGTTTCCGGCTCTGCTTGCCGCCGCGTCAGCTCCGTTGCCGAGGGTCGTGACGTTCTGCGCAATGCTATCAGGAACGGCAATACCGCCATCCTTTAAAGGTACATAATCCTCTTCGCTAGTCTCATCCGTATGAAGAATAACTCTTTCTTTCGCAGGGTATCTGTCTTCGCAACGTCTGATCAAAGGGTGAATAGGTCGGGGTGTGAATAGTCAATACAAGTAGTGCCCCTTAGCGTAGCTAGTCTGCCGAACCCGCCCCATTAGTTGTAGTATTGTAGTCTTGGTCGATTCTCGCTGAAATATATGTAACACCACCTGTCGTTCTTGCCATGTTGGGTGACCGCTCTCGGACAACAAGTATCGAGCATTCTCGAAAGAAATAAACCTTGAATGAAATACTTATGACTTTTATATTTAGCCATGGCATCCATAGGGCACGTCAAGTAAATGCGAAAGACGCCGCAAGCTCCATCGTTGGCAAGACTTATTCCCAATGTCAATTAGTCGAAGGAATAGGGTATCAAGTGTAAAGGTCTGATTAAAGTCCGAAGGTGACCCAACAGGTGGTCGATTGATTACTAGAGTTTATGGGTCCGTGAAGGGCTCACCAAACTCAGTCGCCCTTCAAATCTTGTAACCAAAACCTTTTCGCCACCAAATGGGTCGCCCTCGTCTCTATCACACCGAGGAAGAACGGGCACAAGCCAAGCGTCTCAAGCGACAACGACACTATGAAAAGTGAGTGATTGATTACTAGATATACAGACGAGCTCGGGAACGATCCCACTTTAACCCAATGCGCAGAAACCGAGAAGATATATGTGACCAAATGCGCCAGCGGTATTGGTCTTTGCGCGCTCAGTCTCCTCCACCGAGGAAGGACGTTGACAAGGCATCTAAACGCAGAAAAGCGACAGAGCCCTCTTCCAATTCCAAACCCGCACGCCGCTCACGAAAAGCGACAGAGCAGTCGTACGTCCGATCTGATACTGTACCTCACCAGTCACGCTGACACCGTGCTCACTTCATTTTGACAGACATGATGTCGAGAACATTGAGGCCAAGGAAACACGGAGACTATCTGCCCAGATACGCAAGATCGATCGCGAATTCTCCTCGCTGGTCGGCCTTTCCCCCAGAGATTTCGCCAACCACCTCTACATTCAGTGGCAATCCTCTACTTTCCCTCGCGCCGACGTCCTCGAGGCCTCGACAAACGTACTCCAAGAATTTCTCGAGAGCGCCTGCCGCGTTCAGGCAGACATCTTATCGATTGAAGGCCCTGGGTTAGAGTGGGACGTCAGCGAGAAACTCTGTCGCAAGCTTCGGGAAACCATTAGATATTCGGAGGACGTCTTGTGTTACGCAATGGTGGGTACGACGGAACTTAAAGCAGCGTACAGAAAAAAGCAATTATTATTTCAACAATCTTGACTTCAGTAGGTAGTCAGCTATCTACTACTGTACTTAGATATGTTTCTTGTCTTATAAACGTACGCTCCTGCACACTCTCGCCTCTCGGCGCACGCCTTTGGACTCAGCAATCGTACTGGTCGCCCAGGCTTCTTTGTGAGAAGAGATGGCAGGGTGATTTAAGGTTCGTGCCAGCTGGTCAATAAGGTTTAAGCCACAGCGAAGGTAGGTGCAAACGCCGTCCAACAACTGGCTCAAGCTCAGGCTTAAGTCAATTAGTCACTCCCGCGACCGTTTCAAGTAACATCCTCCGCACACTATGCCCAAAGTTACCGCTATTACCACCATCTCGGCGGCACGGAAGACGCCTTCTATGTCGAACTCGAAGGTGGGGTCCTCGGTAAGTTATTTGACGCCTATCACTGCGATCGATCACTGACCGATCGAGGTAGGGTATTACACGCGCGCACCGTCTTTTCATAGAACAATATATCCGAGAATACATCAAGGCCATTGACGCCGACCAGGTTAGCGCCTTTCTCGACGGCGTCTTCCGAAAGTGGTGGGTCAAGTTCCGTGACGAGGAGATGCATCACTTTCTCGACGAAGCCCATCGACTCTGGTATGAAATGACCAGAAAGAAGGTTTGTGTCCAGTTTGAATTACCTAGAAGCTCGCTGCTAACACCTTTTTTGTTTTTTTTTGTCATCCGTTAGCAGATTCTCCGCCTCTTCGAATGGTCTAAGTTCCGCAACTTGGGCCGCATCCGTGCCGAGAATGTGTCTGGGGCCCAGGGCCCTGGTGGCTTAAGCGTGCCTATTTCCGACATCGCCGACGCCACTGATGCGATGGACGTCACTCATATGGAGGGGAGCGAACGCTACTCCGACGTACACCTGGGTCGCACTCCTCTCGAGGAGGTGGAGAGGGAGAGGTTCTACGAAACCTACGAGATGTCGCACCCGGAGATCAAGAGGGAGGTGAAGGAGGAAGAGGCCGTTAGGTTCAAGAAGGAGGAAGAGGCCGCTAGTCCCTCCTTGGCGTTCAAGAAGGAGGAGCCGACGACTCCCTCCCTGACGTTCAAGGAGGAGCCGACGACTCCCTCCTTGAGGTTGAAGACGGAACCGTCTCAGGGTGGAGTCAGCGAGGGTGATGGGGATAGGTACATCAATCCCGACTGGATGGACGCCATCCTTGTGGGTGACATCGGCACGGCGATTTTTGGTACCTATGATCGTGCGTGCCAGTACCATCGCACCGGTTTGTATCCCCGCGCTGGTAGTCCCTTCAATTAGAAAATACTCATTGCAGTACCTATCTAGCTGTCCTACTGATATCTATATCTACGTATATCTGCCTGTCTGTCTTGTAACTGTCTGTCTCTACTGTATTGTGTCAATGTGTACGCCTCAGGGCATTATTTCTGATAAACTGTGGACTTGATCCCCAACGTGGCTAGGCGCCAGACTTAGCGCCGTGTCGGAAGCAATGCCATCTTTTGTTGATAGGGCCGTGTGACTGTGTTGATACGACCCTGAGTTTGACGCCGCTCAGTGCCTGCTATGGTCAAGTCTGGCCGCCTTCGTCGGTCTATTCCAATCGTCCGACACGACGAGTCTGACGTGGAGAACGACGTCGATATCCCACAATCTCGCTCCGTCCATGTGTCTGCGGACGGTCAACGAGTCATTGAATCCTCGCGTGAACCGCAACTCCATTTCTCAGGATCACAGGCCGTTAAGAAAACGTCGACATATTCGCTCTACAATCCACATACACAGTTTGACGCTGTCGAGGTCGAGCCAGTTGCGGCCAAACTAGCTGCCAAGCGATATCCAACCTCTGTACGTACCCCACGGCCGCTCAGTTTTGACCATGATTACTGATTTCTACTTCCCTTGGAAGGACGCACCTTTGAGAAAATGGTCAGGGGCTCTCGATGGAGAGGGTTATCGCGAGGAATATGTAGCCGAAGCTTTACGTTGGGAAGGAAGGGGAGAATTCGCAACATACCTGACCTGTCCCTCCTGCAACGGCCTGGCCCCGACATACCGATGCAAGATGTGTTTTGGACCCTCGATGGAGTGTAAGGAATGTTGTGTGAAGAGACACGCCAGGTTGCCGTTGCATACCATCCAGGTGAGCCCAGCCTCTTCTGCACACTGTACTCAGAGGCTCAGAATGCTCAACAGGAATGGAACGGAGCGTTTTTCCAGAAGACGACCCTGAAAGCTCTCGGGCTCCGCGTTCAACTGGGTCATGTAGACCTGCTTTGTCCCCTTCCCAAACCTGCCCCCGCATCTTTCACAATCCTAGATACGAACGGCCTTCACACGGTCGACGTCAACTTCTGCCACTGTGATCGTGTCATATCCAAACGACAGCAGCTTCTTCGTTCCGGCTGGTGGCCAGCAACTGTTCATCACCCCCAGACATGCGTAACCGAGAGGTGTCTCGAACAATTTCTTGCCATTACACTAACTGGGAAGTTATCCGCTTACGACTACTACAAATCATTGGAGCATCTTACTGACAACACCGACATGAAGCTTCCCAACGTGAGCATCTTCTTGTTCACAAGTAACTACTGCTGATATTGTTGCACAGACTCGCTATCGGGAGTTCATGCGCATCGTGCGGCAGTTCCGACATGTAAAGATGATGAAGCGAGCTGGGCGCGGGAACGTTGAGAATGGTGTAAAAACGACTTCAGCGGGGGAATTGGCGATCATTTGCCCTGCGTGCCCCATACCCGAGATCAACCTTCCCGAGGGGTGGGAATTGATTCAGCGCGAGTATGCGTGAGTCCAGTCTTGGTATCTTACTGTCCGTATAGCTGAATTTCTCAACTTTCTCTGCAGCTACCTTTATCGACTCATCATCGCCGTTGACGCAAATTTTCGTGCCAAGAACCTTTTCCGCTCAACCGAGGCGGCTGATCCGGGGCTCCACACAGGATTAGCCTACTTTGTGGTGCAACAACCTTACAAAGAACATGTCCTAAAGCATGCTTCACAGAAAGATGTACGTGTTGGCGCCTTCCTTAATAATCCCTACTGACGGAATGACTCACACAGATCAGTACGTGCAACGGATTCAAGACACTAGCCCACGCGGAGACGAAAAACTCCAGCGGGTTGCGAACGACCGGTGTTGGGATGAGCGTGTGCGCGCGTCATGAGATGGTTCGTCCCAATGGCATCGGGGATTTGCAGAAAGGGGAGCGGTAAGTGTTTGATCGTTCGCATCTCGGAAACACCAACTCAACTACATCAAGCTACTGCAACATGGATTGGATTGTACTTGCCTCGCTGGCCCCGTACAATCTTCGAGCGCTGCTAATCTCTTACGATGTCGCGTGCCAGTGGAAGATTAACTTCCTGGAACGAATGGCGCAGGTACCGAAGGACCTTCACATTCCCGCGGACGTCAAGATCGCTTATGGTATACCCAAATGCCATGTGCCTGGTCACAAGATCGAGTGCCAGACTCCACACTCACTCAATGTGATGGAAGGCGCTGCACGAACCGACGGGGAGGGCATCGAGCGAAATTGGCCGGCTATCAATCAGGTCGCGGCGAGTACGAAGGAAATGGGTCCAGGCTCTCGCCACGACACATTGGATGACCATCTTGGTCATCACAACTGGCGCAAGACCGTGGGTTTGGGTGAGTCTGAGTTCTCGATATCACGGTACTCACAGACTGATAAATATCTATCCAGGTCCTCTGTTACGACGTCGGCGAGATGTGGCGATTCACGAGTCCAAGCGCCAAACGGAAACGTTCGAAGCGTTCACGGCGTCTCTTCCTGATGCCAAGTATGTGGCCGAGTGGACCGCAATGATATCGGCGTGGGAGGCAGATAAAGATCAGCCCAATCCATATGTTACTGTAAAAACCCGTGCGTACTCATAGGCATAACTTCCCCATTCCGATTGCTCATTTTTTTCGCAGATGAGTCCGAAGACGATATTAAGGCTCAACTGGCGAAGGAGGAGCTTAAGGATGCGCAAGCAGGGGTGCCGAAATTGCACGAGTCGACACCGAGTATGTTCATCTCCATGGGGTTGATGATTGAGGACACGCAGTAAGTCATTTCGTTCGGGGATATCTAGCTTTCCCTGACTCGTTTCACAATAGACGACGTGTACTTAATGATAGCCAGCGCGAGGATGTCACTATCCACCAATCAAACGAGATCCAGCAAAGACGGATCGTGCTGCAGCGACACATCAACAACTTTCGCGAGCTACAAGCAATCTACATGCCCGCCGCCGCAACCACGTTGGCCTCCGAGGCTTCTCAGGTCGATCGGCTCCCTGAACACGTCCGCCTCTGGTTGCCATCCGAGCTAGACACAGGTCTCAGGAACCACGGGTGTTTCAGCGGGTTGACGAGTGTCGAAGAACGCCTGCGAGTAGCGCAATGCGAGGACGCTCTCGATTCTATCCGTACGCTCCAGCGTGGACGTGGATCTTTGTATAAATTCCGCACCAAGCACTTGACTGGGCATGCAGCTATCACGCGATTCGGAACGATGATGCTGCGCTTGCAGTCCAGAACAACAGCCGCCGCTAGGAAATACCGGGCAGCAAGAGCGGCCCTTCTGTCTCTGAAAGGCCCGGGCATCTGGGAGCTCCACCTCCGTCCCCTCCTCGACAACGACCTGCGAACACCCAACGGAAACGAATTCGACGTCGACATTGAGCCTGACGGATCCATTCCCAAGAAAAAGGCACCGCCAAAGACGAAATTGGCTCGCGTCGCTGCGCCTCATGTGGGAGAAGGCAGGCGGGAAACGCCGTGGATTTGGAGAGTATCGGGCGCGCTTGCAGACGAGACCGACGAGGTTCTGAACGCTGGTGAGTTTCGCAATCTTGGAGATCAATGCCGATGGCTGATATGATCCATATCTTTTTGCAGCACTGCGGGTAGAGTGGGCGAAAGGCCGCGCACGGCATCTCCGCTGGTCTGAAGAGGTTAGGCTGCTCGAGGAGGAGCAGAGGCGGGTTCTAGTAACCCTACAATGGAAAGCAAGGTGGTGGGAGGCACGCGCTTCGGGGTGGGATGGCATGGACACGGAAGACGTAGAGGGTTTAAGGGCGTACGCCCTGAGACAGGCTAACATGCAGCGGGAGCTGCATCATCATTTTCAAAAGATGTGGCTGGCGAAGGAGGCACCAGTAGTGGGCGAGGAGGAGGAGGGCGAGAACGAGGCCGATCGGATGCTGACAGAGGAGGCGGGGGCCAATGAGGACTATTAGGGCGCGGGCGGGACCAGGCATGGAGTATGTATGTTCAGTGTGAGCGCCGTGGGTTGGAGAGTGTGTGCGGATAGTGTATGTCGAGTTTTTGGTATATGTCGAGTTTATTCTGTTTGCGGTAATACGGGCTTGCAATCCAAACAGCAGCATATTGATGACCAGTCTTTTGGCTGACCAATCTTGGGGCTCCACGGTTTAATGCCAGTTATATGTAGCTAATTCCTGGGAATGCACCAAATGAGGCATGGAGTGTATTAATCCAGTCATATTTGGCCATGATTTAGAAGCCATGGGTATTTCCACGAGATTTGCCATTTTGGTGGGTGGATTCTTCCACGTATTTGGCAAATTGGGTCATGGGTATTTCCATGTATTTAGGCAAATGGCTA
The DNA here is from genome assembly GCA_001179705.1 of Baeospora myosura. Classification (NCBI taxonomy): domain Eukaryota; kingdom Fungi; phylum Basidiomycota; class Agaricomycetes; order Agaricales; genus Baeospora; species Baeospora myosura. The sequence goes on from CEMG01177658.1 coordinate 7,184, forward strand.
CAGCCATGGGTGGTTGTAAGCGAATTCCAAGATGTGAAGGAAATCCGCCCATGAAGATTTGTTAGAGGACGCATAAGTGCGGAGCATAGTGCCGAGGAATTTATTCAAGATTTCCGTTTGGCCGTCGTGTTGGGGATGGTGAGATGAGGATAGCATCATGCTAGTGTTCATGAGAGCAGCTAAAGCTTTCCAGAAATCCGAGGTCCATCGAGGGTCGCGATCGGTATAGATGCTTTCTGGGAGCCCGAAACGCGCTACAATGTTTTTTGCGAAAAGTTCCGCAAAGTCGACTGTGTCTATTCCCGTCGTGGTTGGTACGAATGTGGCGTGTTTCGTGAGCCTATCCACCGCTACGTAGATCGAATTGAATCCGCTCGACCAAGGTAGATTGACGATAAAGTCCATGGAGATCGACTCATAAGGTCTGTCCGGAATAGGGCTCGGAATCAGGTAGCCGAATTGCTTGAAGTTACTTGGCTTGACTTTCTGACAAATGTCGCAGGACTCGCAGAATCGAATTATGTCTATTCGCATTCGCTTCCAATAGTATTTGGGACTGAGCTTGTTCCAAATCTTTTCTGGACTTGCGTGAGCTGTTTCCCAAGGGCTTTCATGGATTTCTTTCATCAGCGACACCCGCTGACTGTCGGGTACACAAAGCCGGGGTTGGTAGTCGGCGTCCCGAAAGTAAAGCAGCCCTTGTTCGTCTTTAAAAAACCGTCTGCCTGGTTTCCAAGACGACTTGTCCTCGTCCAGCTCCTTGTTGATCTTAGAAAGAACGTGGTCCTTGAGGTAACCTTGCTTAAATGATTCCTTCATCTCGGGGTTCAACCGAATGTGAAGGTTCGGAGGAGGATTCATCGTGGGACGGTAGGGTTCGGTTACTGGCAACTCGTCGAGTTCTCCTTCCGCTGAATCCTCGATTGTTGCCGGAATGACTTTGTCGCTATTCGAGAGAGTTGGTTCAGGGTTGAAAGTGACTCTGCGGTCCTCTGGGAGCTGTTGTTTCACCGGTAATTTTGCTTTTTCGGTCTGAGATTTCGCTGAATGCGTGCTATCCCCCCCCTTCTTTGAGGCCTCTTGTAATCTCGAAGAACTTCTCGTTGTTGCAAAAGCGCTCTTGCCTTGTTCCAAGCATTCCTGGAGATCCCAAGCTACGAAGGTAGCTCTACGCGCAGGTTCTCCCTGGTAAGCTTTCTCCTGTGATTCGGCCAGGTCTGTCTTGGTCGACAGAGTAGTCTCCGACATGTCGCGTATAGGCGAAGTCTGTGAAGGTGGAGCTCGGGGTAAACGCGATAGGGGGTCCACATTAGAATGTACTCGGCCCGCTCTGTGTACAATCTCTAAGCCCGGAGCGTATGCCGAGAAGACTGCGCCCCACGCAGCGAGTCTCCTGTTCGAGTTCTCGTAGGTGCGGGCCCATTGAAGGGCAGAGTGATCAGTTACCAAGATAATTTTCTCCCCTTCAATGAAGGGTTGAAACCGTACCAAACCCTCCTTGGCTCCTAACGCTTCACATTCCGTGGTAGAGTATCGGCGTTCCGCATCCTTGAATGTTCGGGAGTAATAGCCTATGACTCGTTCGATATGTACTGTCGATTCGTCGAGCGTGTCGCTCCAGGTATCATTGGAAGGAGAGTCGTCGATTTTGGTGCTCAAGGTCGTCGTGAGTTTCGGTACGGAGCTACCGGTTTCGAATGCTGTCTTCAGTCGTTCGTACGTTTTTGTTCCTTTCAAGTCCTTTACTCTTATTGGCTGCACTTGTTGGAGAGCGCAGCCGAGAGCTTCGTCTGAGGCGTCCGTGTATAAACGGTAGGGCCTTCCTTCCATAGGATGTCCTAGAACGGGAGCCTGTTGTAGCGCCTCCTTAGCTGATCGAAACGCATATTCCTCGTCCGGGCCCCAAGTCCATTTGGCCCCTTTTCGAAGTAACTGGAAAAGAGGAGCGCATATGCTCGAGTAGTAAGGGATGAATAAAGAGAAGTAGACAGTCATTCCTAGGAAACTCTGGAGTTGGGAGACTTTATTCGGTCTTTCCAATTCCAGAATTGCTTTCACTTTTTCGTAATGGGTGGAGAGACCCAAACGAGAGACTTTGTGACCCAGAAGTAAGATTGAGGAGTAAAATAAATGGCATTTACTCGGAGATAATGTGATGCCCGCGTTTTCGATCGCACCAAGGACTTTGTCCAAGTGCACGATGTGTTCCTCATAAGTCTTGGAGTACACGACAATGTCGTCGATGTACACTAGACAAAAGAGCCAGAGATACGGGGAGAGGATCCCTTGCATTACTCGCTGGAAGATGGAAGGCCCATTCCGGAGACCGAATGGCATGCGTTTGAATTGGTATAGGCCTCGGTGAGTTCGGAATGCGGTCTTCTCGACGTCGTCCTTATCCATTTCCAATTGCGTAAATCCGGAGAGTGCATCTAACGAAGATAAGACTTGCGCGCCCGAGAGCGAGGATAAAATTTCCGATTGCCTGGGTATAGGAAACTCATCTGGTATTGTAGCAGCGTTAAGTTTGCGATAATCCACGCAAAACCTTGGCTTCCCGTTCCGGTAGGCTATCACTACCGGCGCGCTCCAGGGGCTGATAGAAGGTTCGATAACGTCCTGTTCAAACCATTTGTCGAGCTGTTCGTCGATGATCTTCCTTTTTGCTGGCGAAGATCCATACATAGGCACCGAAATGGGTACTTGACCATCCTCGGTTCGTATATGAACTCGAGACGGATGGTGCCCTAGACGCCCGTCGAACCCGAAAGCTTTTTGGCGCCGACGAAGCATTTCCCACGCTTCGGCTCTAAGGTGTTCTGGCAGCGAACCCACGTCTATCAACTCCTCCATTTTACTGGAGGAGTACTCATCCATGTCTGGGAACGCGGCTGTTTTAGGGCCCAACTCATCGTCCTCTAGAGCAGCTCGTGTTGCCGTATTCGATTGGCCCCCTACGTTCTGACTCGCTTCGCTTGTAGGAGTCTCTAGCGGGTTCCCGGTGCGTTCTTCGTCTGCCTTTAGATTCGCTTCTATGAGTGTTCTTGCCACTTGCGCATAGTTAAGCATCACTTCGAAGTGTTCGCTCGATTTAGGCCTGTCCAGGCTTTCGCTAGGATCCGTTAGGAACCCAATGATTTCGCCTTTACGAATAACTCGGGGTTGGTCGGTCGGATTAGCCACGGGTACCCAAGGTTTGGAGGAATGGATGAGGACGTTCGGGGTGGTAAAGAAGGAGTCGTTCGCATTTGGCAAAAGGTTCTTCTCCACCAACCATTCCTTTTCCTCGCTGAAGTTGCCCTCAACTCTGATAGGTTTACATTCGTGCGGTTTCAGTCGGTAGTCTTCGGCCGCTCGAATCGTTCGTCCTTCCTCGCCGAGTTTCCTTTTTTTCATCTGTCTCCTCTTCTTATTCCGGCGATGCAACTTCGCTTTTATGAAGCTTCCCACCTCGAAAGCGCTAGCCACCAAACGTTGGAAGTCCTGTGTGCGACTGACGCTCGTTGCTTTCACGGCTCCCGAGTGTTTTGCGTAGTGGATCTTCGAGCCCGCTTCGATGTTACGAGAAGCAGTCACCTCGTAATTGACGTGGTAGTCTTCGCCTAGTAGAATGGGAACTGTCATCCCCGGAACGACGTAAGCCTCAGCTTCAGTCTCTATCCATTGGCCTGACTCGTCTTGTGTGAATACAGGCACCGTGACGTATCCGCTGAGTTTTTCCTTTTTGTCAGTCAATTGCCATAACTTCATTTTGATGCCCTTCTTTATCCTCGGCTTGTATGGCAGGGACTGGATGTATTCTAAGGAAACCAGTGTAATGTCGGCACAGGAATCGTGCCGGAGATCTACCTCTGGGTTCTGCAGGCTACCGATTCGACCCCGCACCGACAGGACCGAAATCCCAACTGCCGAAGTACCTGACGGGCTATATCGACTCTTGGGTATCCTCAAGGGAGTCGATTCTGGCGTAGGAGGGTCTGTAGTCTCATTCGCAGGTTCGTCGGGTTCGGTTTTGTCGGGTTTGAGCTCGGCTGATAGCACAGTCTTCTCCTCTTGTTCTCTCGCGTACTCCTCGTCTAATTCCAGGATATAACGAGATGTAGAGGGCAGGACTGGCAGCCGACCGGTAGACCAGTATTCATCTTCCACTTCTTCGATAGAAGGGGAATGTTTTCCTGAGGCTCCGGATTTCGATTCAGGGTTTACCGATGACGATTTGCCGTTGTCAAACAATATGTGATGAGGTGAGGGAAGTTCTTCTTCCGGAACACTGGACTTATGCATTGTGACCGAGTCTACAGGGACACCCTGCTCTTCGGCTTCCTCTAATGCTGCCTCACAAAAATCCTGTGAGTCTTTGCTTTGTCCACGATCCAAATGGTCGACCCAACTGTTCAGGACTAGGGAGTAAGCGGAGGAATAAGTGTGTTCCACATCGGGGTCTTCGAGGCTGGTGTAGTTGGCATTCCGACGCCGGGTTTCCAGGTAAGCACTCCAATCCGGACATTCACGATCCCAATGTAACTCACTCCCACATACCTTGCAGGGGGAAGGAGGGGGTTTGGCTAGCTTCGTCTTCACGTGATCGTTCTTAGGAAATTTGTATCCTCCTTTCGGCGGGGCGCGTTGTCTTTTCTGGATGGATTGATACGCTTGTACGAGCATGTCTGAATTCAAATCATTCTCCGCCGCTTGTGCGATGGATAGACTTTCTTTTATCTCCGCTTCGTTCTGAAACGGAGACTCAGTCGTCTCTTCCGTCCAATTCAAATGCGCTTGCCGAAAAGGGTTCCTACTGCGAGCTGAAGTGAAGCCCATTCTGCTCAAGGCTGACGCCAAATTATCTGTAGTGATCACATTTGACGTTTGGCGTTCGACGGAGGCCAATAAGGATTTCTCATGCTCGGTGACCTTGGAGTATAGCGTGGCCGTGTCTTCTATGTTGTCCAAGACTAGGATGGGACCCCACGGTATTGGCGCCCTCTTCATGACTACGTGCACCTCGTAAGGGGATCCTTCCTCCACGTTAACCAACATGCGCGTATACATGATGCGCCTGGCCACGAAGGCTGGAGGAGTTTCGGTTTCGTGACCTCGTTGACGGAATTTCTGGCTTTCAAACTCTCCGTTCATGTATAACTGCCACTTCCTTCCCAGATAGCCATCTTTAATCCCTCTCATGAAAAGAATGTAATTCCTTGTCATTATTTCTTGTTTGGCCGAAGGTAGAGCCATGAACCATACTTTAACAGGTGATTTGTCTATCAATCGCTGCCAAAGCCAATAGCCTAGGGCAGTGGGTATGTGACCTTTCAAACGCGCTAGCTGTTGGATGGAATAGAAATACTCGATAGCCGTATCGTAATTTCCGTCCCACGATGGCAGTTGTTCCGGTTTCAATTCGGCCTTGATTGTTGGAACCATAGAACCGTAAGGGGCCGCGAAGTTAGGATCGTTATAGTGAGGGTTTGGGGGACCGCCTCCTCCGTCCGGAGGACCTCCTCCTCCTCCTGGATAACCGTAATAATACCAGTTAGGAGGAGGTGGAGGGGGCGGAGCGCCTCCTTGTGCGTACCCTCCTCCTCCCGGTGGATCGCCTCCTCCTGGAGGAGGTCCGTTGCCGCCTGGGGGAGGACCGCTTCCACCTGGTGGACCGTTGCCGCCTGGAGGAGGCTCGTTGCCGCCTGGAGGAGGCCCGTTGCCGCCTGGAGGAAGAGCGCTGCCGCCTGGAGGAACGAAGTTGCCTGTCGAAGAAGGACCGTTGCCACCTAGAGGATGAGCGCTGACTCCTATACTGGTGTTGGTATTGCCCCGATTCGCTGCAAATCCGCTGGACTGGGAGTTTTGACCTGACTGTTGAGGATTCGCGTTGTACTGATCGAATGGATTATTTGAAACGCCCGGTCCTCTTGTACTCACGCTCGCGAGTCGCCCCGCTCTGTGTGATCCTCTGCCTGCTATGCCTCGTCCTCTTCCCCATCCCCTAATGCCAGTACCACCTTCATCGTAGTATTCTTCTTCCTCCTCAGCAGGCTGCTGCTGCTTCGCCCCCCCCCCATATCCTGACTGCATCGGTGGTGCCGTTGTATAGGTCTGGGTGTAGTATGCTGAGATGGGTTGTGCTGGGTAGGTCGGAATTGGCGCTGCTTTCTCAGCGGTTCCGGGAATGGTATACACGTTGCTTGTCCTGGCGAATCGTAATCCCGGGACCTCCTTTGTTGACGGCTTTGCGATACCGGACAAGACGCTGGGGCCGTCAACAGGGGTGAAGAGGGTCGGTGGAATGGGAGTCGAGACGTCGACTGAAGTAAAGAAAGCTTCGTCGGATCGGTATATGGTGTCTGGTCCTAGAGGAGGTGATTTAGGCGTCTCTACCGGTTCCTCGGGTGCCGATGCCTGAGCTGGCGCGGCTGACCATGCCGATGACCATGCTCCCCCGGGGTTTGCGTCGTAGGAGTAGTTCGTCCAAACGGTGCTCTGAACCTGGTCGTACGCCGCCGTAGGAGCCGTCGGAGGTGGTGGGGCGCTGCTCGTAGCTGGTACCGCTGCCATTGCGGGGGCTGGAGCCTTCGGAGGTGGTGGGACGCTGCTCGTAGAGGGTATCGTTGTCATTGCGGGGGATGTGCTACTTTCCCTCTGCTCCGCAAATGGGTTAGTTTCGTGACGATTGCCGGACGAATCGTACCAATAGGTCAACGGTTTATCCTCGACGGGGCGTCGAGGGAAAGCGTCCGCGAGGGTCTGATGTGGAGGTACGAGCGAGTCCCAGTTAACGAACGAATTCGCTCGTCGTTTCATCGGCTCGGTCAGCTGTTCCAAATGATGAGGGACCGTGGAAATCATGTACCGTAATCGGTCGTCCGGCGACCTTCGTTGTTCAAATTCCTCCCAGATACTAGGCGCCGTCGACTCTGGGGATGAAGGAACCGTTTGACCGCGTAGTTCTGCTGAGTATTTCAGGATATAACTGTGGGCTAGCCCTATCCTTTTCCTCAATATCATCCAGGAAGCGTTTAGCTGCCCCAGATCAGCCCCTTGTTTCAAGAGAATTTGGAGCGTATCACGACGGTCAATAATGAAGTAGTCCTTGCGCGAATCCGAAAGGTAGGCGATTCGTTCGAGGAAAGTTTGTAGTTCCATCACCAATCCCCTGACATCACCCCACAGGTCGTCATTCAGTGAAAAACGTTGGAATTCTCTCGAAGTAACGTTTCCTCTGTCGACGATGTCATCTCGGAACAGATTCACCTTCTCGGAGAAATATTTAGCGTTGTCTGCGGTAGAGTATCCTACTCTAGGCTCGGCCGTGTATTCCGCTAGAATTTGCGATAGGGATCCGAGACGGGGAAGGAGAGGAGGTGAATTCCTCGTTCTTGAAGTTGAAGCCATCGAGGCTCTAAGCCGATCGATGGAAGGACTTTCGTCCAGTAAAGCAGTATGAGGAGTGGTTGGTTTCGGCGATAGAGTCAATTTGTTGATGTCAGGGAGGTCGTCTGCTTTGGCGCTCTCGGCGGTGACGTGGCTCGCCTCCGAGGGATGACCTGTCGAGGCGCTTGGGTCCGCCAGCTCCGTATGTTCGATTGTATGAGGTCTGGATAAATTGTATTGCTTGATGTCTTTCCAAAGTTGAAAAGTGTCAGGATATCGAGCGAGATCCCTTTCGATTAAGTCCGATCGATTGTGGGAAGTCTCGAGTGACAACGCAGTAGCGTTGAGATACAGTCGACCGGCCAGGTTGCTGGATTCCT
>CEMG01177689.1:6309-19900 GCA_001179705.1 Baeospora myosura
TGGATCCCCACAGAACTGACCTCGCCTAGCACCTGCCGACGCCTTCGGTGGTGTTCCGCCTATATTCGTAGCCATAATAAGCACACGGTCAAAAGACGACAGTGGTCCAGGACTTCGCACCTCCAGTTTCGTGGGCGAGTGATGCCAATTTGTCCGTTATGAAGGCTGACATGTTTAACGTCAGCACAAAATCAACGACAGTTCGGTACGCATAGCCAGATTTTTACCTGCACTGTTCTCTGCCTTCCTAAGATCGATCTCGAGACCGCCCAAATCTACCTGCTGGTGGGTGTAAGCTGACTCGAGCAATCCGTGGCGAGCTCGGCTTTGTTCGGCAACTTCTACAAAAATTCAAAGTGTCAGTGGGGTGCCCGACTTTGATAAAGATACGATGTACTTTTGCTGCTGCCTTTCGTATGTCTTCTGAAGTTACTCTCAGCCTCCTTCGCTACCACCTCAGCCTCGAGCATGAGCTCGTGTGCTTTCCTCGTCTTCAACTCTTGTGCTGCAATCCTTTCTCGGAGAACTGGAATCTGTTCCTTGTGCTTAACCAGCTGGGCCTGTAAATAGGATGGCTCGTCTAAACTCAGAATACCAGTCAGCAACGGGATTACAATGCCACAGACTCTGCACGTACTTGAAGACATGTGTGTGCTCGAATGGTAGTTCTGTGCTTGGGGGAAAGTTCAAAATCGACAAGTCAGAACTGGTGGACTTAGAATATTTCTGCGTCGTTCCACAAATATGGGCTTGCCTATCTCAGATTGCCATTCCAATTCGAAAACTGCCAGTCTAAGTCAGAGTCTAATGTGGCGCCTCGTTGAAGAAGCTCGTTACGATCGTGGTGCACATGGACTGAGCAGCCCTTCTTAGATCACCGTGTGCTTATGGCCAGTTTCAGACTGTGGAATGTTCGAAGGAGTTATGATTTGAATTTCGAAAGGAGCTCTGTTGGTAGTGGTACATTTCGCCTAGACTTCCATCAAATTCCGGTTCTGAGTTCGTTCAGTGTGGGGAACGCCAAGTCTCCCAACTTCACGTCCACAGAAACGAATCTCCTCAAGACCTCTTCTCTCAGGAAATATGCATAGCAAATTCTCTCCCCCCCCTCCCAATGCGGAACCTCGTGAGTGAAGGATCTTCCAGCAAAAGACACCAAGGTGCCTGGATCGTAAATGATGTCGGCACCAATATCACTGAGCCGGATCCTGGCTCCTTTACAGGTCCCGAGGCTGGCGAGGATGTCGTAGAACCGTGATGTGCCTTGTTTGTCTTGATGAGGAGGAGTGACGCGATTGGCAACCACACATATGGCTGTGAAGATCGACGGCCAATCGTTGGCCCATGTCCGGCAGAGGCTGGACTTTCGGATCTCATCCAACGCCTTCTGCGCCACGTCGTACAGTGTTGGGTCGATGAGGCTGGCGACGAGGTTCACGAATATGGACAGCTTTTTCGTGCGCGATAGCCAGTGCCGAGTTTCCTTTCGGTAGTGGCGAGGTTGGCCGAGACTGACTGAGGGCTTCAAGTCGTATTTCATGCTCTAATTTTTAGTCAATGACATGGGCACTCCGCAATAGGAGGAGATGACATACATGGTGCCCCAGACCTAACCACGCGGCTGAGAAGCTCTCACTTCCCGCAGACACCTCTGGGACGGCTTGCTGTCCCGACGTCCCGCCCACGTTGAACCGCTTCTCTCTTCGCCAATTCACCGTCTTGCCCGGAGGTGGCTTCGTAACCATCGCGTCATGAAGTTTGTCCGATATTTCGGAGGTGGCTCGGAACGCCGCAAGCTCCACAGAGATTAGGTTAGTGGGAGTGATAGAGCACCTATCCTTGGCGACGTACCTGATCATCCATTGGAATAAGTTTCGGAAGGACCCAGATCAATGGATGATTTTCTTTGTCGACAACAACCGCATTTTTGTCAATTTTTCCGATCTGTTTTGTTCCGACCCACGCCTTCTTTTGCTCAGGTGATGCACTCGCAAACGTTTTGGCCTCACAGTCCAGTGTTACTGCAAACATGTGAATAGTCAGGTATGGGTAACGGCAGCCGAACCTCCGGAAGACTCACTTGGATTATTGAGTGCGGCCCGCACCGCAAGGATGATTCTAGACAAGGAAATGCCGACATAGTTCCTCGTGATGGCAATGCTGTGTTGCGCACATCAGGCCAATTCGCACCAGATTTGGACTGCCCGAATTTACCGTTCTTTCGTACATGCGTCGTGCAACAAAGTCCGTATGTTTTTCGCCATCTTGCCCATCGGGATGCCACCTCGCTTGTGCCGAAAGACGCCCTTTTGCCCTTTCTTGACGTTTTCGGAGGAATGGGTGCCCATTTTGAGTCTTACTTTGAGGCCAGCCGACTTAGAACAGAGTCGCTCGAACAAAGAGCTTCAAGGTTAAGGAGGTTCAAGGTTGAACTTCAGAGTATTTCATTCAATCGTTGCCTAATTGAGCACAGGTCACGTGACCTTCGAAAATTTGCGAAGGGATTGGGGCAAGGCCAAGCATTGCATGTGGGAAGGGGAGCGGGTGGGGGGCAAAGCGGGTGGGGGAGGGGGGGGTGGCAGTAGACAGGTCCAGGGGTCCTACACTAGATATGAAGGTTACTCACAAAATCAATACGGACCCATCGTATGCCGCACAACCAATCCCACTGTGCTGCACTGTTTCCCTAACCTAAGAAGTCCAGCCACAACGTCAAGCATGACCGTAAAGACTTAGAAACGAGAACTCACCCTGACAATCAGTACAGAGAAGGATAGCACCCACCTACGTGGGTGTTGAGGCCATGAAAAATTGGACCAATCACTCTAACACCCGGGCTGGAGATAGGCCGAACGATTAGAGTGATGGTGTCGATCCACCGCACGAGCACAAGGCTGGCGATATGGATAATATTATAGGCCGCTCCACTCCAACAATGTAATATTCAAGTCCACCGCACGAGCACAGGGCTGGCGATATGGACTTTGAGAGAATAGGCCGCTCCACGAGAAGGATAGAGATGTGTGTCAGTCCACCGCACGAGCACAGGGCTGGCAGAAATGGATAAGACGATAGGCCGCTCCACTCCAACAAAGTGATAKTTCAGTCCACCGCACGAGCACAGGGCTGGCGATATAGACTTCATGGAAGACATGAACGAGGTCAATAGCAAACCCAGCCCTGGGAATGTGTGATTCTGTCTTCTGATTGGCTCGCCAAGTACGGCCCGATGCCTTTGAACGCCGGACTCGACGATGGCCACCCATCTAGCAAGTCAGCACATTGCCCAGGAGTCCAGATAACTATGTGATATTGACCCTATAGAACATACCTATGATATTGAGAAATATCTAGGGACCATCTGCAAAAATCAGATTTGTACAATCTATTTTTGACTTGGCTCTGCCAAATTTGCTCCTCAAGCGCTCAAAACGAACAGACCATCTCCTGTACACATCCTAATATTACCCAAATATTGGAGAGGAGTCTTGACATATGTCAGAACATGTGCAGAAAGTTTGGGGATCTTGTGAGATTTCATGCAGGACCTTGAACCTTGCGAATACTTAAGGTCCATCGCAATTCACCGGTCTCAAATGATGGATTGTACGCCCCTTCTGCCTCATTCTGACGATTTCTGCTTCCACATACCATTTGGCCTCCTCAAACACATATATCTATTATATACGATGACTGCTAGTATATTGGCATTTTTTTCAGAGAGTCTGACGTTGAACACGTCGCTTAATTGCATGCACATAGCGAATTTGAGAATATATTTCGAAATAGAAAGTGCCCCCCGGACCCACAAAAACGTCAAGGTCAAGCAACGTACATCCCATACCTAGAGCCTGAGTGGTGCCCGATTTTTCCTGCAGCACACAGCTCCCTATTCTTCTGAATTTCCCTGAAATTAATCAAGCCGTAACATGGGAAAGACACAACCGGGGGCCGTCATCTGCTGGAAATAAGCTGTCATAGTATTCATTTGCTCCCCAGAGTGGGTCCTTTCATGGGCAATGTCTCCTGTGGCTTTGTGGGGAGGTGGTATGCGTCGGATGAACTTAAGCAAGCCGGGTGTGAAGAGAGAGGTAAATCACTCCCAGACTTCTCACAACACTAGAGGATAATCTACATAAGTGATCTGTGGTGTTTTGACACCCATGTAAATAGCAGAGAGCAGGATATCCACATCCCGAAGACGGGATACACTGTTCAAGACCAGCCACAATCCAAATTAGGATGCTCGCGTGGCTTATGTGCCTGGCTAGCTACCCGATCGAGCCATCCTTCCTGCTATTTTAGGACATTCCGACGTTTGCTTTGTACTTCAACCTCCAACATTGAGATCGCCGGTACGTAGTTGACACTGGTGTAGCTGTCCACACCTTGAATCATTTCTCTCACAAGGAATCTTCCAGGGCGTCCTTGACAATGCCTCGAGCGGGAAAATGTCATGTGTGTTACTATTTCGTGGAGAACATCAGCCAATGTTCGACTTGCTCGCTCACTCGATACTGTGTATGTAGTATGAATTTCCCATGAGACCATTCAATCTGGGGCGAAGTATATTAATGCTTTTGCCCAGAGTCAAGCCTGCCAGAGAAAACACTGGCCCGCACATCGCCAGATCTGCCAGACACAAGGGAGGCTGACCGATGCTGACCCGCTGCAGGTGTGGAGTTACGCATCTGCACTGATTGGACGGTTTTGGGTCAATGTCGCGAACAAAGACTTTGCGCCTGAGGATATGATTGCACGTGGAAAGCAAGTATGGGAGATCTATAGGCAGGCGATCCCCGAAGGTGACGACTACCTCATGCTACGTGAGTGTAAGTTTAACAGACTTGAACTGGATCTTGATGATTGTGATACAGCACCCCACCCCCACTTCTCACTCTCGGCCATTCGTTTCCCCAAGACGATGGAAAGTGCCGTCCTGACGGATATCCTGGGAGCATTGGATTGCTATCGTGAGCATATCTATCTCTTCGGCCACGTCTTAGAGGCGTGGGCCTTTGGCACACTCAGTGGCCCTGAAGCCTCTCAAGAGATCTTAGAGATTATGGGCATGCGGTGCTTGGCTGGCCCAAATCCCTTTTTGGGTTGAGTAGCAACTAACATCGATCGTGTGTACTTATGTCAGCTTGAAAAAATATCAACGTGTCGTAGAGGCCCAAGTGGCCCAAAAGGGTCCGAGTTTGCGAGTGTCACGTTTGAGATAAGTGTCTACTTCGCTTTTCACTTTGACTTCTTCGTTTCCCGCCATTTTGTGACGCAAGGTATGTACTCGCATCGTTCCTTTTAATATAGCATTGACTCTCGTGTTTCATTTTGCCCAGCCAGGACCATGGGATCTGGATATTGTGAAGTATGTTATCGCTTCACCGAGCGCCTGTACAGATGCTCAAGGTGTCAGTTGGCCCATTACTGTGTGCGTTCATTGAACTGGCCTGAGTTTCTCACAAATCTGACTACTTCTCCGCTGCGTTTCAGAGCCCAACCTGCCAAGGTCGCTATTGGCCCGCACACAAACAAATCTGCAACAAAGAAATGAGCGAGTTATGCCGCCCTTCTAGACGACGTAACACATATTGGGCGCCGAAGGCTGCACGTCACCTAGTCTCATACTACTGGTACAATGGCTTAATGCCCTCCTCGGACTTACAAGGCCGTGGTGTACAGGCATTGCAAATCTTCAATCTTTGTACTCCTCAGGGAAATTACTACAGGATGCGTGAGTCTGTTCTCTATATTTATATTGGCCGTTGTCGATGAGCGATCTCGTTTTCAGCGGAGGGAGACTACATGGTGCCTGGACCGGCTTACAAGCCAGTGCCGCAGGACCACATCTGCCTCTCGTTCAAAAAGGAGTTCATGCAAAGAGTCCTCCACGAGATCTTGTCCATACTGGACTGCTATATCGACCACAGTAGGATTTTTGAACAGGTTCTGCTAGGCGTCGCAAACGGTTCGTACACGCGTGAGGAAGGTGTAGCGGAGATCATAAAGATTATTGACGAGCGATGGGAGGAGGGGGCGGATGGGTTTGCACTCTCGACGGATAGAACTCTGTGCACTTTACCGTTCGACATCTAGTACACTAAATCAAGTCTCGAATCATTGTGCTCCAAGTTGAACGCCCGACAACCCGAACGTCACCGAGATTCCGGGAACGACGTACCGGCTTCTCAAATTTACGACTACCATCGTGTGCATGCTGCCAATAAGCATGTGCCGGTTTCAGTAATCTTCCATCTGTCCGTTTCTGATGGAACGCATTAGGAATTTGGGTGGTGGCGTCCTCTTCGGGGTCAGTTGGTATTTCAATCGGATCACCTCTACGTTCACGAGTCGCATTCATACCTACGCTCACCCCGATGTCAGCGACAACCCTTGCACCCAGGCCGAGGAGCTCTTTGGAGCGGTTTAACGCAGTCATGTCCTACGAGCTTGAGTAAGTGTGTCTCGCTTTTTAAATGAGAGCCCGAGTACGTCCGCTGAATGGTATGTCATCCAGGAATGTCTTCACTATTCCGTTGATGAGATGGATGACTCTCACAACTTTGGATGCGTTTTCCCGAACCTCTCGCCGTTATCGAACGGCCGTTGAGCTTTTTGTTGAGCGAGCTTGGGACATGGAACGTACTTTCACGTTCCTCCAGTGGCATGAAATCACAGATCTCATGTACTGGCTGGAGTCCTCAGGTGGCTTGATCGTCGGTGCTGCTGCATTGTCGTTTTTCAGTCGCATTGAGATGCCGGATTTGATGGTGGACATCGTAGTTGAGTGGACAAAGGCCCAAGACATCATCACCTTCTTGCTCTCTATTAATTTTTCCACACAATGTCAACGACCACGAACACTTCAAGATGGTGTCGGCGATGAATTTCCGTATCTTGTTGGCGACGAGATGGGGCAATATCCGCTAGTGCACATCGTCGAGTTCGGACGGGCTACTGGGGGATGGGTGAGAGTCATTATAACAGACTGTGCGCCTCTGGCGATCGTGTTGAGTATGAAGTCTAGTGAGTGCGAAGTTCGAGCTTGCCCAATTTGTTGACTTATTCTTTCAACTAGCTGCCCTGATGAACTTCATCGACGGTCCCAACGCCTATTGTTTGTATCCAAAACTCACACTGCACGAAGAGGTCACTGTGGTAGCAGAGCGTGCTCTTGTGATAGGTCAGTCATGAAATTACTCGATCGAATCCAGGTTGCTAATGTTCATTGCTAGGAGAGCACCACTCTCACGGGCATGATGTCGACTGTGTTGATCGACAGCACTATCTGCCCCTCAAGCTGACTGCGAGAATGGATCGAACGATGGAGTCCAACTTCAAGCGCCGCAGCTTTGGCCGGACCGAGTACGAAAACCTCCCGAGCTACGGCATACTCACACAACGTGAAGTTGGAGACGTCCACTGTTGCATCATTCCTAATCATCTGCATCATGATGCTGACGTGGTCTTTGACTCTACGGTGCCAGTCAAGTCCTGGTTCACGGGTGTTCAGCGTGAAGGGCGAGTCGTTCCTATTCTCTGTGACATGGGACCTGATCGCTTCGACGCCCAATGGAAGGCTGAGTCTGAGGAACGCGACGACTCTTCGGAGTCTGAGGAATCGGCCGACTCGGCGTCGGAGTAGATATGTGTATTTGTGTCGAACTACTTTCAAGCGATCTGGGTGATGTGCCGTCGGCGTTGCGTCAGTTTGAAACCCGTGCTCCAATCCTGCTCCAATACTAGAAAGGTCAGCAGTCGCTGCGAACAGCACGTAAGAATAATATGTTCCTGGCACGGGGGCCACGGCTGCGATCTGTAATCGGAGAAACTCAAGAACTGCAATTAAACTGGCGACGAAATGGGGTGTTGTTGCTCATCAGAGGAGTTTATTGGACCATCATCTCGTGAAAAATATCCATCAGATTCTGTCTACCAGTGGTCGTCATCACCATCTCTTCCCGTTCCATCAGGCTGTTCGCCCACCCAATACTCCTCAGGTGCCTCTCCGTCTCGATAAAGCTGCCGAATTAGTGTCGACACTCCAAGACAAAGATGGTCCGGATATCCACGGGGCCGGACAATGAATAGGGGATAAAGGGAAGAATCGTGAGTCTGCCATACACTCAAAGGCATCCATTGGTCAAGTTGGACGTTCCAGAACATTTGCTGAGTTTCCGGCGTGTGTGTGAGATGCATTAGGTGCTTATCCATTGCAAAGACAAAGCGCCCGCCGAGAGATCTGCCTCGCCAATGAAGGGGCTCGGTGGACAAGCGTGGCTCATCTGGTGTTCGAATCTGGAGCATGATTTAAATTATTGAGAGTTCTTCCGGGAAATTGAAATTCAACTCACTTGAAACGACCGATAAGCGCACACTCTGATACTTGGCAGGTCCATGCAAAGAGAACGAGTACACACGGGGTTTCCACATGTACTGTCGTATGCGTCCTTCACTGCCAAGTCGCTATTGACGATGCTGCGAGGCGCCCCCGCGACATATCGGGTAACAACTGCCATTTCCTCTGGTTCCCAAGAAGAAGGTCGTGAGGACAACGAGTATGACTGGTGGAAAAAATCACTCACCGTCGGAGCTAGACATGTGACTGTCGCCTGAGGTGCTCAATGTCGACAAATGGGAAGTCATACGGTGTATTTCCATTCACACCTGAAGTGTTCCTTAAATAACAAACGAACTTCTATCCCCTTCCGGATAACATGATCGACGACGCTGCACTTGAAATGGATCAGAGTCGCGTGGCACCGGATGTTGTTGTTCAGGAAGGAGGAAGGTCTATTTCGGCGAAGTCCGTTATTGTGTCCGAACTTCAAATGTCATGCACGTGTACTTATTGATCTACGATCTCTCTCTATTCTCCATCCTCAATTCCGAACGTCGCCATTTGAGCAGTAACCCGACACCGCCGGTATCACAATACACAGTGCACACTACGAATCTACCAACTAAGTAACTAGAAGCGATACTGACTAGAAGTAATCGTATCACTTGGACTTGGACTTCTGTTTCCTAGTTAGTGCCTCGAGCTTGGCCAGCCTGTGCTCCTTCTCACGACGCTTCTGCTTCTCGTGCGCTAAGTCGGCTTCGAGTTCAGCGACCTTGTCCTCGGCAGCCTTAGCCTTGGCCTCAGCTTCAGATAGCTGAATCGTGAGGTGCGAAGCTCGTGTGTGACGTGCGCCCAACAAAGCTTTGAGAAGCCGGCCCATTTGCGAGTGAATGGAGTCCAGTGCAGTCTTGCCATCTCGACTCAGCCGAGGAGACATGTAGTGGATGAATTCCTCGGAAGCTCTGGTGTGGTTGGTTGCGAGGTAGAGCCAGCAACCAGTCTCTTCCGATAGTGCTTCGGCCTAGACTCGTCATGTCAATGGAAGACTAACAAGTAAATGAGAGAGGTACACGTACGCGAACAATGAGTTCTTTGACCTTCACGTTGTACTGCTTGGAAGACTTGACACGATCTTCAATCTTATCACGCAAGAAACGTGGCCGAAGAATTTCTGTAATAGAGTGAGACCGGTGTGAGCCTGAGATGACTTGTAACACTCACCCAAGTCTTCATTTCCTCGACCAGCATTCTTGACCCACCCACAGTATGGATCTAATCGGGTAGGACGATGCACGCCGGAAGAGGACGTCGGGGCATTATCGTCTGAACCGTTGTTGGGAACTGGGGTGACTGGGGAGGCTGTGCCGGCGTTGAGAGCAGGAGTCGTGACGAGCTGGTCAG
Source organism: Baeospora myosura (assembly GCA_001179705.1). Classification (NCBI taxonomy): domain Eukaryota; kingdom Fungi; phylum Basidiomycota; class Agaricomycetes; order Agaricales; genus Baeospora; species Baeospora myosura. The sequence goes on from CEMG01177689.1 coordinate 16,058, forward strand.
CTCGTCGAGGCTGTTTGTAGAAGGCACTCATAAGCCTTGTGAAAAGGGGCATGTAAACATACAACGCACTGGACAAGGCGACGAGCCGACGTGTTGGGACGGTGGACTCGAAGGCGACATTGTGATCAGGGAAGGATCGAGTTGAGAAGGATCGAAGGGAGCCGGCGAGAAAAAGTTAGCGGGACCGGGGGCGAACATGTAGGGTAGAGCCGCAATATAAGGATTTTTGTCACGGCTTGCATGTTGACGAACGGCCTCAATGGCGGGAGACAACTCTGGGGAGCTGGTGGTCGCAGGGGTAGACGCAGACCCACTTTTGCCGGTGTGGGAGAACTGGTGGCCGTCGGAGGCTATCCTGGCCAACTGCACGAAATGTCTGCATTAGCAAAGTGACGACGAGAAAGAAAAACGAACACACCCTCTCAGCTTCGAGGTATTTCTTTCCGGCTGCTGAATGAGGACATTCAGATCGAAGAGGCCGGTGAGAGCATTTGGTGCAGTGAGGCTTTTTTCGACGTTTACTCGGCGACATTTGTGATGGAGTCGAGGAGGAGTTGAGAATCTGCCTCCCCTTTTATACCCAGTCCTGAATCGGAATGTCAAATAAATTGCACACATACGGATCTTCCCGTCTCAGTCTCACTCTCTGCCCGAGCTACCCGACCACGGTCATCGATGTCACGATACACATCTCCATCCCCAGAGCCAGTGTATATCATCAAACGGGGCTCTGAAGAGGACACTACCGAATATCGCAGAAGGGTATTGTCTGACGATGGGGGAATTGTAAGCCCTAACAAGCAGAAGAAACGAAAGGTGTACAAACGCAAGGATCGAGGCACCAAAACCGGTGTAAAGGTGCTACCAGTTGTCCAGGAATTTGAGAGGGTCGAGGCTGCGAGCGGGACAAGTAATGGCTGGATGCAGGATGAGGCTGCTGAGGCCGTTGGTACGAGTGCAGCTACGCCAGCGTTCGATAAGAAATACCAGAAATTTCAGACGGCTGTGCTGTCCGAGGTAGTTGGTTTCTATCAAATCGAGACCCAGTTGTGCGTGGTTCAGGGTTGGGACTACGAGAAAGAGTGTGCGACGGTATGAACTTTCGAATGAGTCAGATTATCCGGAATTCGAAGTGCTTACTATAGTTTCGTCCGCAGAAATATTACCACCACTTACGGTGGCACCAGACCGCAACTCGCACGTCTGTTGCTTGCATGTGTCCGAACGGCGAAAATAATTGTGTGCACCTGCGATTCTTCCATCTATTCCACCTTGAGAAATTCAGTAAGTTTGACAGGGAAGGTTAGTCAGGAAGCTGTTCGAGGTGGATTGTATTGACAAGGAGAGTCAGACAAATCGGTTCACTTGTTTCTGAGGGAGGAACAGGAGGAAGACTACTCGTACAGCCTATTCTCCGTGGAACTGGGCAAGGGTGGCCCTCGGGCAATTGTGACTTACGATGGACCGGATGACGGTAGTGGGAAGTGGTCGTGCGGCAGAGATTCCGGGATGTGCGGACATATAAGGGAGGCACAGCAAGCCCTCCCGAAGTTGGTATCGGGTGATCCGAATGCGACTAGAGTGTTCGAGGAGACTATAAAGCGTTGTAAGTCTTGACAGTTGTGTGAAACACTGACGAGTACCTGACCTGTGGACCTTTCCGCAGATACGAGGGTTCGTAGAGGCGGCGAGGGGGAGAGATCGATCTCATATCTCCCAGTTCTGCCACCAGTTTGGGCAGAACTGCCGACAGACCAACGCCCATATCAGCGCCCATCGCCAGATTTGCCTCTGCCGGCAACGTTCTTGCTTGACAAGAACGGTTCTTGCTCGCAGTGCACCGGAACACAGAGAACCTTTTACGATGAAGACCTCGAGACGACAGAAGAAGAATGCAAAGTATACTCACAAAACCGTGTAACTACGCATCGCATCGTGCTTCAAAAGTGCAGGTCTTGTCCAGGTAAACACCACCGATCTATAGGACCGGATCTTCGAGAACTAGGGGTGTTCAACCATAACAATACAGCACTGTACACTCACGACCTGCTCGACGAGTACACAAGCGAATATACGACATCCAACACCCCGTTTGTGGCCTGGGTGAAGGTGGTTTCGCGCCGCTACGCCATCCGGAATTGCAAGTTTGTGGGTTCCAGAACGTTTGAGAACGCCTGGTTCGCATATGTCCAATTGCAGCGCCTAGGCGAAAGGAACATGCAATGCGCAAAATGTGGTCCGTCTCCTAGGGTTGTGATATGGGACGGTGTCACGGTCGCGTTCAGTCAGAGTCAATTGACAGAGGACCTCCACCCACCTACCACGCTCCACGACGATGCACCCGTACGCCGTAGCCGTTACGCCGTTAAGCCGCAGTTGATACAGGTCAAACCACTACGTGTCGCGATCCGCAAGATTGTGGCAGGCCCAAGTGCAGGAGGACTTTTGGATGACTGGGAGGATTCGGAGGAGGAAGCCGACGCGACATCTGCGGCGGAAGGTGCTCTGCGGCAGGGAAAGCTGACGCAGAAAGAGGTGGATGCAAAGTTGGAGCATCTGAAGCTCATAGCATGGGCGTCCGTCGCGTTGGGGAGGGTGAATTCGGGGCTGCGAACGCTGTTTGACAGAGAACTGGGCTCACAGGTATACGAAGAGGGGAAGGAGGTCAAGCATGTGTACAAGGATTTTTTCAATCAGGTACGTCGTATCTGATGTTAAGAGTTCAAACCGGAGTCTAATTCGCGTGAAGGTCGCCGCGGAGGAATCAGTCCTGCAAATGATCATCCGGCCGGCTCTGGAAGACCTGAAAAGATTCATCGAGGCGCCGACGGAAGACAATGCTGCAGCAATGAACTCCATACCTGTCCTATACAGAGTCCTGAAAGACGAAAAGCGCTCGGATTCAAGATACAGCGAGGCTATGCTAGACGTCTGCAAATGGATGTTAGCACGAGGCAAGGCAGTTCTGGAGGCACTGATGGTCCACCAAGGGCCGCCACCAAAGGGATTGGGAGACAATCCACCTGGACAATGGAACAAGGTTAGACTTGGATTGAGCACCAAAGAGACTTACTGATTTACTCTGGAATAGACGGGCTGCCGCTATGGGCAGGATCAGATACGACTCCGACCGACATACCCGAACCTGGCACACGATCAACGAAAAGAGGTCACAGGGAGCCGGGGTGCGAAATGCTCCAAGTTCTATGCTCAATACGGGCAACAACGACTTACCGGTGGAATCATGGTGATGTGGTGCTCGCATAGCATTTGCTATGGGTTTCACTGCATAGAGAGGGGGGAGGGGCGTAATGATGTATTCTCACCTCTGCTTACCTTCTTCGAGGTAGCACCAGACGTGATCATCTACGACTTTGCCTGCGCCTTGGGTCCCTACTGCATGACGCGGGAACCCGATTTCTTTGCGAACACACGATTCTTGATCGACAAGTTCCACGCAAAGGGCCATACCAAGTGTTCGAGGGCTGCGTTTCTCCAGAACTACGAGGAAGATATACCAGAGTTGGCACATGTGAACTCGAGTGCCGGAGAGTGCGGGAATTCAGGGCTGAAACGGATCCGGAAGTCAGCCAGTTATATGGGGCAGGAAAGGGTCATCGTTTACACAGATACTTTTCTCAACATCTGGAATCGTCTAAGGACGCGAGTTATATTAGGAATAGACACAAAATTGTGATTCGCCTGCTTACCGGCACTCGCCATTGCTTGAAAGGACAACGCGCCGGAGGAGGCTATGGGTGGAGAGCTGTCAAGCCAGAGAAGGATTGAGACCAGTGCTGGAAGACTCGCTTTAGAGAACCCTGGCAAGGTGTGTAGAACTGC
>CEMG01177689.1:25239-50350 GCA_001179705.1 Baeospora myosura
CCTGCAGATTGGGGCCCATTTGCGCATCGATGAGTCATTGTTCTCATGAGACATGAGGGTCCCGGTGGAGGTAAGGAGCGATTCTCGATCGACAGCCCCAGGTCCCCCAGGGTCCCCCACAACGCTCAATGAAAAGGCCAAGAAACCGATCAGCTGGCCCGGGAGGAGACTTCGGAACAGTTCAGTGCCTTGTGCTGCTAATCGATAAACAGAAAAGCTTGATGGAAAAAGACAAAGGAGGAGTCAGAATCAATCGATGAACGTGTTAAAGGAATAGGCCGGGGAATGATTACCTAAGCATATATAAGGAAAAGAGGGCTGTAAAGGGAGGGGGCAATCTCAACCAGCTGGCGGATCGACCTTCTCCAGTCGATTTTGTTGCCAGGTTTCTGTTACTCACCCGTCTACTCTCCGTCTACAGGCCGACTGAAGAGGGCTGTTTTCCTCAGTTTCCTTGGTAAAAATCCACAGAGCTTGTGCGACTATACCCATCGTCGGTTTTTTGCTTTTTTTCACTAGCTTGGACCACCAAAAGGCACGCCTTTGTTGTGCGTTTGCCAATCCACTGAGATCGTTCAGTCAGCCTCCTCGCCTCGACAGTCCTCTTTTCTTTGTCTTCCCTCTTTCACGACAGTTTTTTACGACCCCTCGCTCTCTTTTTGCTCCATTCGTTGGAAGGAGCTCCGGTTCACCCTAGAGTCTTGTCTCCATTCCACACGAATCTCGTGGGATTGGCGCTCGGCTCTTGTCCGACCTCCCTTCTGCAGATGCCAGTTCCCGTCCCTCTTTCCAACAAACCCGCTGCGCACCCCGTTGTCAAGAAACAACTTTGCGAAAACGGCCAAGTCAATCATTTCCAGAACCTGACTCGCACGCTGCCCGTCACCCCTACGGGGCCTCCTCCCTCGTTCGGCACCCGCGAGCAGTGGATCAACTCGCTGCCATCCTGGAGGAGGACAAAGCCCCGCAGAATTTGGGAAGACGATTCTCGCTGCGCAGAGCAAACTGCGAAGCAGGATTTTTATCAAGGGTTAGCTGCCGCGGACAACGCGTCTGCTATTAAAGGGCCGCGCGCTGAAGCGTGTGTTCCGCCCCTGATCACCTTGCTCCAGCCATCCCGCTCCTCAGCCACAGAGTTGATTCTCGCCACAGACGAAGACACAGACGACGAAATGAGCCCAGCCTCTTCCATTAGCCATCGCCACGTCGAGCAGTGGCGTATCCACGCTGCCGAGGAAATGGAGGTCGAGTATTCGGGTCAGCCTCCAATCACCTCTGTAGCTTCTACGGACATGTACTCCTACGATCAGTACGAACGGGGCGCCTTTACTCCCATCTTCGAAGACCAGTCTCCGGACAGAGGTAGCGGGCATGAGGCCAGTTCCAGCCCTCTTGGACCCATCACCCCTTTCGGTCAATTCGTTGATCGTGCTGTCGCTGATGCGCAAGACTGCACTTCCTTCGACGAGCAGCACCCCTATCCCGTCCTCGTTGACAAGTACGGGCCTTCGAGCTTCCAGTCGCAGTCTGGCTACCAACAGCCTGTTCATGTTGTGGAGGAGCCCAAAGAACCTGCCCCCGCTCCTGCGCCTGAGGTCGTCATTCCTTCTGCCACCTCCAGCTACAAGAAGCTGGCCGAGCCCCTTTCAGCATGGGTTGCGAACTACGTTTGGAAAGCGTGCACCAATGATCTGGCCTTGCCAGCTAACCTCACTCGGACTGTGTGAGTTCTTTTTCAACCTGATGTCTGCGAGCTTCTTCTGATACTTGTTTTTATATAGTTACGGCATGACCAGGCAGTATGGTACTTCTCCTCCGAGTTACCTATCTACTTCAGTCCATTCATTGTTGCTATCAACTCTCCTCCAACCCTCCGCCGTGTTCTTGGCGCTTTGGTATATCGTGAGATTGCCTGTCTCCTTTGGTGGTATCGCCAGTGGTGGACTTGGCATCGAACACGTAAAAGAGTTGAACTTCAGAGCTGCCCTCTTCGGTGAGGGTCATGGCGCTGCAGATAGGGATGCTATGGAAGCAGGTGCTCCCTTCCGACTGATCGTTCTTGGCTGCATGCTGGCGAACAAGTGGCTAGATGATCACACGTTTTCGAACAAGACATGGTATGTCAATTATTCCCTTCTGTGGCGCATTCTCTAATCATCAGTTCCACAGGCATACGATCTCTAATATCCCTATTCAGACCCTGAATAAGTTGGAATCTCTAGCCTTGGATATCTTCGCTTACGACTTGTCCATCTCGTCGGCTAAATGGGACCAATGGCTCGCATATGTCATGGCTCATCATCTATCCTTGTCTTCACCGTCCCGCCCTCAGCCAATCTCCCGGCCATCGAGCAACCCGCAGTCAATTGTTCGGAAAGCCCTTCAAGAGATCATCCAGGCACCGGTTGCCTGTCACTTCGATTCTTCTCGTCCCCAGCCCGTATTCCTCGGGCTTGAGGAAAGAAGGAGAGAAAAACTAGAAAGGGAACAGGCAGCTACACTTGACGTTCTTGAGATTGACCTCGACGAAGATGGCCCATTGAGGGAAGAGTATTTGCCGAAACGCCGTGTCAGCGGTGCCGGGTCTGCTCGCAACCCCTCTAGGGAGCAGCCCACTTCTCAAGTTCTCCACGAGAAGAACTTGAACCAGACCCAGGATAGGCACACTGTCGAGAAGTCGCTCCCCCCGCCAGCCAAGTGGAGCCCTGCGGGCGATGAGCCTATACTCCGTGACCGCAACCGAGGTAGCGGGCATTATGTTGCTGTACAGCCGACCCCCGTCAACCCTGGCCCTATTTTCCAGGTGCTCCCTCCACTCTATCATCCGACCCACGACCACGGATACTCTAATCAGCAGTGGTCGACCGGCGGGGCCTACATCACCACCAAGCCGCAGCCTCCCATGGGATACTTCGAATTTCCCATCCTACATCCGTCTGCCCAACCGGCCTATAACCCGTGTCCGTTAGTTCTTCCTATCGCATTGTCTCATTCTCGCTCGCAATCTCTTTCCTATGATCAGGATACTTCTCAGCCACGCAACCACGCGCGCTCATATTCCCAGGCTCGATTCGACTATAGACGCAGTGACATCAGCATGGCTGCCAACGAATTGGCACCCGCCCATGAGGCAGATGCTCGGTGGGGTGGTCACTATGCATACCCCGCAGCTTCGTTCGCGCCCCATGCCAATGTCAACTATCAGTCGGCATGGCTCAGGACCTGAGCGAAGGCTGTTTTTCATTTCTTTCCAGCTCGTCGAAATCATCCATCCTAGATTGCATCATTTTCGCCAACGATTTGTCTCCACTACATACAATACACCTCCACGGAACCTCCGATGACACTACTGCATTTGGTGGTCTTTATTTTTCCCGCCTGTGCTCAAGGCCAAGGCATTGTACTTTTCTCGACATTCCTGCCTGTAAATATCCGACCCTCCCTTCCGTTCTCCGTATCCACCGCGTGTCGCGGCTGGTTCTTTCGGTCATCCACGCGCGGATTATAGGACGATATCCATCTATGTTCCCAACATCATCGATTTCATTTCTTTATCGGCCAGCTGGCCCTCTTTATGTACCAACTTTGCTGAAAGGAGGAGGAAGCATCAGCGGCACCGTATCCGCAGGACTTTTTGGCACGTGGATATTCCGACGTCTTGCTTGACCGTGCCCATCCAATCTTCCCCGATTTTTTGACGCATACCTTTCCGTCCCTTCTCTTCTACGTCCACATGGTATTTATTACATTTTACCGCCCACTAATCCTTCATCCTGTAACGATTCTTTGTTACGATTCGATCGCCTTCCTATCCGTCCTTTTTGGGTATGGAAGTACTTTACAGCGCCTTTTTCCTTTTCGGAGGCGTTCACGAAATCCAGTATCATCGATACAAAACACGACAAAAACATCTCATCTTGACTCCCTTGTCCCTTACTTCATATTCTCCATTTCCTCACCCCCACCTTCCACCACCCGTTGTTCCTGATTCCTTCACGACCTCTTCATCCACCCGCTTTGCCCCTTTTTTCATACATCCCGCTCCCCCACCTTCCATTACACCCTTTCGTAGGTAAGTAGTTATGCAATCCTTTTACAGCGTTAGTTACGATGTGTACCCTGGAATATGAATGCAATACTTCGTTTCCACATCCACAACTATGAAAAGCTGGTATTTAGTGATCCGAAAACTCAGATGACTGCCTGCTGCAACTGGACGACACGTCTTCCGCTCGCTGTGTGCATATCTACTCTCAAGATTTTATTACAGGGCTTCTTTCTAAACGATATATGCAACGAGTACTACAATTCAGCAATTACACTTCTGTTCGACGCAACCGGCTCAAATTCGCACCACGATGAAAGGCACCTGCGAGGCGGGTTGATTGAGTATGACCCTCGAGTTGAGAGATGAGTAAACATACCTCGACGTCTTCGCCCTCTTCGTCAGACACCATTACTTCAACGATGAGGTGCTTGACATGGGGAGGAATAGGCTTCTTGCTGACGAATTCTACCAGCTTGCTAAACTTCATGGGCAGTCTCTCCTCGCTCTGCAACCGTCGTGAACATCAGTAAGATACGATAACAATGCATCAGCCAACGCACCTTCTTCTTGCCGATGAACGAACTCCAAAGCATGCTGACTCCTTGACTGACCATAGTGATGTCAAGCTTGTGTTCCTTTTGGAACCATGTAACGACGTCCTTCAAAGTGGGATCATCCTTGAACTCGAACCGGTCCCAAAGCGTCCATTCGGTTGTTCCGTACTTGCTCTTAGCTGCGGCGATGGGTTCCGAGAATCCAAAGAAGGGGAGTGCGAGGTTGACGAATCCGTTCTTGAAATCTTCTAGTTTGTTCTTGCCATCGATGATCTATTGGCAAAACGTCAGAGAGTCAGGCAAGAAAGACGATGATGATCTGACCTTGTAAAGTTCGAGGCAGACGAGCCCAGTGACCAACGAGGTAGTAGTCGCGATCGCGGGAATGATTTTCCCGGCAATCTGTTTAGTAGTGTGGCGATCAGCGACAGCGATGCTATAGTTTGTGGCGCGAAGGTTCGATGAAGCAGTGATAAAGTCGATATGATGATTGCTATCATCGTCCTTCTCGAATTCAACTGGTGTGAGACGATATCCGGCTAACGAGGAAGGTGCTGGGAGCTTGCTGGTAAGGTCAGATAGATCCTCTACAAGTGTGTGAGTACAGCATATCACGAGAATGAATAGCATCCGCACCGTCGCCGCCACTTCCAGAGTTAGCAACAGGTTCATTCTCGGTAATCTGGATTTTGAGGCCGCTCTTTGGTGTGAACTCAGGAACGATAACCGAGTCAGCCACTTTGCGGTACACGGCCGGGTCGGCCTCGCCGCGTAGACCGTAATTGAATGCGTGCAGATTTGCAGCGGCGATGATGTAGCTAAGATGAAGAGGCTGGAAAGAAATCAGTATACATGAGAGCTAGTATCTAACATCTGGCTCACGTCGCTCGAGTTGAAGGTGAGCGGTTCTGGAGCCCTCTTGGGACTGCTCCAGAATGGTACGCCGGTGTTGGTAACAGCATCCTTGGGTAAACTGTACAAAAGTTGACGAATATCGTTGTTGTACTTCTCCTCGAACAGCAGGCGTGCCCAGACGATACATTCCTCAAATGTCAACGGCTTCTTGGTGACAAGATACGAGACGATCTGCTCTATTTGTTCGGTCTGTTGGCCAGAATACTTGAGCGAAGATTCTAGGAAGTTGGGTTCCGAAAGATAGGAGTTGGCGGCTTGAGCAGGTTTGACAAACAAGTCATCAAACGTGGTTCGACTCCACTGTAGAGGACATCAGATTGCGTGCAATTCGAAGGAGAGAACAGCACTCACCTCGATCGTGTGATGGATGGTGTTCGGGAAGCTCTTGACGGTGCAAGAGGGCGACTCTTTCTCCGGAGGATCCTGGGAAGATGCATATGACTCCGTCAGGTGAGGTATAACGACCTGGGTGTTCCCTTTCGTCCCTAGGGTACCGGACTCGAGTAGTGGCTTATTGTAGAAGACACATCGCTGATCCATGTATAAACCTTCAATCGCCCATGAGTACGGGTTGAATATGGAATAGAGCTGCACATACGGGCTTTGACATTATCCAAGGCATTGGTGACACCGTCGATGCTCTCAAAGAAGGCGTCGCCGTAAATATCTGGAGAATTGTTGTTAAAAAATCACGACATTGCAAAGAAGGGATGACGAACTTTCTGACGCAGGTCCAACAGCCTCCTGACTTGTGGAGATCTTTCCTTGCAGGTCCTTGTTCATATCGGCAACCGCGACAGCAGCTACCTCAGACTTGAACTTGCCAAGGTCCTTGGCTCTGAACAGGAACTGCCGATTGAGATTGCTCTTTTCGATCGTGTCCAGATCAGTCACCACGATAGAACCCTTTGGACCAGAAGCTAAGCCCATCATGCTCCAATTCTTCAACATCTCGCACCCAATGGCGCCAGATCCGACCAAAAATTGGCGGTGGTTGGCAATCTTATCATTGAACGTTTTTCCGAACACGGCGATTTGGCCATCGTAACGTGAGCCGATGGGCTGACAATCCGCTTCTGTAGGGAGGGTCGCGGGCAATGACTCGAGCGAATCGAAGTACATGTGCTGGACAAGAGGATGGAACTTGGCAGAACAGGCTTTGAGCACCTCTTGCGCAACGAAACCACCAATGACGGCCACCAGCGGAGAAAGGTCACCAGTTGCCTGATAAGCCAATTCGGTGACAACCTTCTCGTCAAGATCAGGGTTGAATTTCTTGGCCAACGAGACGACAGTTGAGGCATCCTCATCGTTCCTGGGGCGAGGCAGGCGCTTCTGCTGAGAGCGGAACAGGGACAGCGCCTGGAAACCAGCATGAAGAGTAGAAGGCCGGTCGAACTTGGCGAAGTCGGAGATGAACAACTCAGGCGACGGCAATGATTCGCGGAGGGATTTCTGTGCATGTTGCGGTCAGAGGTGCTAAGATAATATCGAGAAGTGAACACACAAATTCGATTATCTTGGGCATCTTCACTTGAGTGAAGATCCCACCAGTCTTATAGTCATCGAGGTTGGACGTGTCACCGATGGTAAACGTGTATGGACCTTTGACAGAGACCTTTCGTGGCTCACATCCGTTGAGTTCCGTCATTCCCTGAACTTCATTGAATGTTACAAAGTCGCCATCTTCCAAGCCGTGCCGTGTTTCATCAAGACATGTTACGAGACCTTCGGAATCCTGAATTATGATGAGTTGCGAGCTTCTTTCAGAGGAGGGCAGCTAACCTTCTGCACGGAAACAATCATTCCGGTCAACGGTTGTTCTCCAGTTGGGTCAACGCACGCGAATTTGGGGCCGAAATCATCGAAAACGGATCTGAGGAAGTAAAAGCCTTAGCGTATACCGTCAAAAGCGAAATGAAACTAGTGATACCCAAAGAGGCCGCGATTCTCAGCAGAGATGAAGGAGACACCATTCTGATGTGTCCAGTCATTGATTTCCAGCTGCTTCTCCAAACTCGCGCCACACAAAACAACCACCTAGGCAAGAATTCAGACTGGGACTTCTGCTATAAAGTTAGGGGAAGCTTACCTGAAACCCGCTGACCAGGTCTACAGTAATTTCCTGGCCAGGTGTACCTCCCAGATTCCGTATCGGCACGTATGCATTCAACTCGGCGATCCGGGGAACACATGCCTCGGCACGAGATTTTCCAACATCCTCTTCCCGCAGGAAGAACTGGAGCAGATCAGCAACTTGAACGGAGATGCGTTTGCAAGTGCGCCTACCTGGGAACTCAGGTCCTGGATGGTTACTGGCTCAGGATCGAAGATAGTGACCGATTTGACACCGGCCAGTGCAACATTCTTGGCTGTGAGGATGTCAGCAATGCTGTGAATCTATCGAAGAGGAAAGTACGCGACCTATTTCAGCGCCCAAGCCTTGCGCCCCGACGATGAGCACGTTTGAGGCGGCCATTCGTTTCATAGCTGGAGATACATAAGCCACAGATTCGATACACCCACTTATACCCTACCTTCATGACCAAGGACATATCTGTGGCGCGCTTATTAGAATGCTCGCGCGAAGCTACGATCAAAGGACATACAATTGGCGAGAATACAGGCCTTCGTCGATGGCAGCTTCGTCAACATCCATCTTAGACGTCGTGTTGGGATCGGAAGACATAATTGATTGTTAGCAGTCGGATAAGAGTGATCGTTCAGATGAGTTAGCAGCAGAGTTTCGTGAGGAGAATCGAGACGGCTGTCGCTTAGTTATAATTGGTCATGTGATATACGACTTTCAGGGATGACGCAGGGATGACTGGGAATCGGAGGATGCCCGAGCTCAGCGAGCTGCCAAGTCCATTATGGAAGCGTCTGGAAAACCGACGATGTTGACTTGTACTCTGATATAAGTGGCTACACCGCAGGAGAAGGTTTCTCCCATATCAGAACGTCCATATAAAAAATCGCATCCTAAATGCGGAATAGAAGATACAACTACACTCGCCACAACTCGAAGATCATTTACGGTAGAACTGGACGCGGGTTCAGTATTAGACAACGCGAAGACAGAGTGTGCACTCACATTCCGCCTGAAGTTGAACCACAGCGATAAGCATCCACGATCGAAACTACTCCGGAAACCGCTGCAGAAACATGTCAGGACAAGGACGGGAATGGAGTAGTGACTTCCATACCGTTTGTGCGAGAACTCCCATTCTCTGTTGACGATTCTGAAAGCGATGTCCTCATAAGGTGGTCCTGCACTGAAGTGCAGCAAGACGGTCTCGTCATTGCCAGGCTCTTTGACAATTTTGTATGTCGGCGCCTTCGACTTGTCGATAAGATCCGGATAGAATATGTTGAACTACAATGCGAGAGTGTCAAATGGAGAGGAGCTTCAGGACAACGTGCACTGACCTTGTAACCCTGTACAACTTTGGGCGGCGGGTTGTCCGTGCTAAAGGTGAACGTCAACATCCATATTACTGAAATGATGGCCTGAACTTGACGTACTCGTAATGCGTTTGATTGTACTTGTTCCACTCATACCCAGTGTGGACACGGTTGAAGTATCTAGGCTTGCGAGGCCTATACTTATCTTCCCAATTATAGGTTGTTGGGTTTGAGATGTTTTCTTCGAGATTAAAGAGCTCCTCCTCTTCATCAAGTTCCTTCTCAGCCTCAGCTCTGTACAATGCCTCAGAAGCGAGGTCTGCTCCACTGGCGGCAACCTCATCTTCCTCCGTCTCGACAACCGGTTGCGCCGCCTTGGGAACGAAACGGGAAGCAGCCACCGACCGACGCAATTCGAGCTAGCGAGACGTGTGAGATATGTACAAGATATTTTGTTTGATAAAACTTACGAGTGCACGGAGGTCCTCTGCCGCAGTAAGAATATCAATCTGCCGCTCCTCCGGTGGGAGTTTAGTAATGTCGAGGAGTGGTGGACTCATGGAACGATCATAGGGCTCCACTGCTTCCATCGGCTCGTCGGTTTCAGTAATCTCAGTCTCCAGTACATCTGCAGCACCCCATGATCTTGCGGAAGCAGTTTTAGCCACACCGGCAAGTAATTCTTCTTGGGCTTGCAAAGCCTCGTCCCTCTGGCGTTTGCGAAGTTGCTCAAGCCTGTTGCGCACAACAACTTCGTGTAGGGTTCTGAGTTTTGCCTGATAGGACCACATGAACATGATTGTTGAACTGAATATCGAGAAAGCTGACCTTGGCCTTCCACACCAGGACCTTTTTGAGTAGACCTTCCCAGTAATCGGTATCGACGGGTTCACCACTGGTCAATTTATCTTGAATCTGTCTTTGTAGCGAGATAAGTTGGTCGTAACTCTTTCCCGAGAGCAGTACTGTGATGTCACTCTCGACCGCGGCGGCGGCTTCGAGTCCCATCCGCTCATCCTGCCTGATTCGGTCGAGGCGGTCTTTGCATACTACCATCATGTTCTGTGCTCGAAGTGAGTGGGAGGAATCAACAGAGGAACCTTTGAACATACTGTCCAAAAGTCAATATTGACGTCAGTCTGCTCTAAAGTCAGATACCGCTCAATATCGTCGTGTAATTCGTCCACTTGGTCATTGGAAAGGCTCTGAGGAAAATCAATAAGTAGACTCAAAGAATTACGGGTGACACGCACATCGAAAATGTTGTAGGGCTCGTCAAGATCAATCTCCAGACCTGCTTCGTCGTCCTCCTCAGCGGCATCGTCCTCTTCCTCAGCGGGCGGGTTTACATATCGTAAATTTAGGGCCAAAAAGTCGATTGCTTTCGCTCTCTTCTCCCTGATACGAATAGCAGCCCTCCGTCTCTCCTGCTCCAGCTGGAAGTCTCCCTCCTTTGTCAACCAGTCTGACATTTGGACAGACTCCTGCATGCGCTGCATCCTAATCTCCTCTTCCTCCCGTAGCCGCATCTCTGCCTCTCTCTCAGCACGCCTCTTGTTCAACCGTTCCAACTCCTCCTTCGCATCCTCACGCCTGACAGCATCTCTCCTCTGCGAGTCAAGCACTGACATTCCCGATTTTCTCTCTTTCTCGTTCTTCTTGTGCCATCGGAACTGCTGCCCAAGGTTGACATCGTGGAAGGGATTATCAGTGGCGCTGTAGACACTGAGTTCGGCAATTTGTCGGGTCTCCTCTTCCTCCCTGTTCCTTTTCTTCTCCGCTTTCCTAGCCTTCCTCTCTTCAGATTTGTCTCGTTTCCGCCTGCCACGCTGATGTTAGTATGGAGTTACTGTAGCAGGTAGTGCGTAGGTTCTCACTTCTTCTTCTTCTTGTCCTCCGTATCGCTTGGTGTACGGTCTCGTTCGCGTCGTGAAGTGTCATTCCGGTCTCTGCTTCGACTGCGCCTTCGTTTGTGTCTGTCGTCGTCGCGAGGTTCCTTCTTGGAAGGCCTTCGGTCTCTGTCCCGTTCTGGTTCCCTGTCATCGTCGCGCCTTCGGCGAGGCGAAGGGGAGCGTGAATGCCTCCCCATGGTGTGGTTCGGAGTGAAGGAGGTGTGTGTTTGGACTTTGTTCCAACACCCGTTGAAACAAACAAGAAATGAAACTCATGCATTGTTCCTGAATCTGAGTGACTCTTGTTAACGACTCCTGAGACCCCCAATTCCACTACCTGAGTACTTGCGTTATTCTGGTCAGCATTTGAACGTCCAATCGAAAGCAAATCTGGACTCGCTGGCTTCCATGGCCTTGTCAAGACTCTCGACTCGCCACATCCGGCGATACGTCCGACCTCTGACTCGTAGCATTCGAACACAACCCATTCACGACAATTACTCTTCCGAGGATACGTACAACAGACCTCCTAGTCTTGGATTGGCGACACCTCGGCAGGTGCGCGCTTATTCTATGCAGGCCTCGAACGCACCAATGAAAGCGGTGCTGTCAGCTTGTCGAATACCTGAACCAATTCATTGTCGGGCAAGAGAATGCGAAGAAGGTCTTATCGGTGGCGTAAGTGCGCCACTATGGTTCTTGTTGCTCAATGCTAATGGGTGGTCTCACTTCAGGGTGTTCAACCATTATAACAGAGTAAGAGGCAATCTGTCTGCCTTGGAGCAAGAGGAACAGAATCAACGATATGAAGAGGACCGTGCGTGTTCTGGATAATCAGTGTTTTCTGTGCCTAATGTACTACCCCATAGCAGAGAACGGTGTCTGGCAGGCGCAAGTGCGTCCGCTGCGGAAACCTCCGTCATCTGCACGGACTGCACCTTCCTTCCTTTCACAACCACTTCCCGTGCCTCTCTTTGAGAAGAGCAATGTTCTGGTAATGTGTGTATTTGAACTTACTAACATTTTGTGAAGTACTCATATGAAGTCAGTGGTCCGACAGGGTCCGGTAAGTAATTTACGATCGTCTCATCACTCGTTCTCAAATTTCGGCATCTATACAGGCAAAACATTACTTGCACGAACTCTTGCAAGGGTTCTGGATGTTCCTTTCTCTGTCAGTGATGCCACAACATTTACACAGGTATGTCACGCCGTCCTCCCTTCCTGATATGAACCATATCTTATTGCGATTCTCAGGCTGGCTGTGAGTACCCTTCTCCAAAGTACTGTTCCAATACCATCAATTTTGACTCTAGATGTGGGAGAGGATGTGGATATGGCCATCCAAAGATTGGTACGTGTCACAATAACTCCAGCTGTAGAGACGCGTATCCTTACATTTTCGTCTATCTATAGCTTCAGGACGCTCATTGGGATCCTTTGCGAGCTAGGTAATTTGGTTTGCGCTACAAGTGATCGAATTGATTATCTCACTGTGCAGTTAACAGTATGGGTATTGTGTACATTGATGAAGTCGACAAGCTTGCCAAGAAGTCATCGGGGTCGGAAGGCTCTAGAGACGTCTCGGGTGAAGGTGTCCAGCAGGCGCTTCTCCGGATGATGGAGGGCTGCGTCGTGAATGTCCAATCCAAGGGTGCTGCATCTGAAGTGCAACCCCCCGTTGGTTCAGATAGCCAAGGGAGGGGTAGGCAGCGCGCTCCGGCTGCTTCTTGTAAGCACAGATCATCTCGTTGTTGCTGCGATCGTGCACATCTAACACGGGATGTCAGCTAAACCCGACGTATACTCCATTGATACATCAAATGTCTTGTTCATACTAAGCGGTGCTTTTGTCGGTTTGGACAATGTCATACGACAACGCGTCCAGAAAGGGGTCAGTCATACATATTCTCAAGTGCTTGTTGACACTGACTCGTACCTCACAGTCCATAGGCTTCAGCGCGGAGACATCTGGAACAGGGAAAACCATGTCGCTCCCATTCTTCACACCGAATCGAAAGACAACCGAAGACGTGCTTGAATTGGTTGAAACAACCGGTAATGTCACTTTACATCTCGCCATAATGCTTACCCTTCTGACGTGCCTGCCACGCGTGATCAGATCTGGTGAAATATGGGTACTGTTTCTATTTCCCAGTGTTTCTTGACTATATCGATTGATCATGATACACTCAGATTCATCCCAGAATTCGTATCCCGCCTTCCCTCAGTAACAACCTTAGCACCTCTAACAATACCTGACCTCCGACAAATATTGACAGAAGTCAAAGGCTCTCTCCTCTCCCAGTACCAATCGCTTTTCGGGTACTCCGGAGTTGAGATTCGATTTACCAACGGTGCGCTGGATGAGATATGTCGCAAAGCTGGCGAGAGGGGTGGAGGAGCTAGAGGCTTGAGGGGGATCATGGTCAGTACTCGTTTCTCTCCAGATGATTCCCTCATATACAAACTTCTTTCATTGGACAGGAAACGTTGTTGTTGGATCCAATGTATGAAGTCCCGTAAGTCAATACTTTCTGAATATTCCAACAAATATCTGACCATCACCATCCCATCGCTCAGTGGCTCGGTAGGCATACATACAATATCGCAGCGTGATAGTCGTTGACCAGAGCATCATACAGGACACACGATACGTTTTGATTACAGAAGACGTTGTCAAAGGCAACGCTTCCCCGTCGTACTGGCCGAAGGGTGAGACTGAAGAAGTCGCTTATCTGGAAGCATGGGTGGCGGAAGAGAGGCTTTACAAGCGGAAGGCAGCTATGAATACCACGAAGTAATGATCATGATTCCCTGTTACTTAGCTGTACTTTTATTTAATATGTATTGTCAATTTACCTGGATGCATGTGTAGAAATTGGGGAAGTACTCGAGCATGGCATCTGCATTCAAGTTTAAATCTTGAGCTCAGTTCGTGGAAGGGAAAGCAAAGGCTCATGGCATCAGCAGAGTGCACAATTCGACAGGGCAAGAAAACCTGAGAGGTGTAGCTAGCGGAAAGGAGCACATATATAAAATATCGGGTCGATTACGGTGGAGTCCAGTCATGGTATTGTGAATCACGGGAATGCATACAAATGTTATACCTCTGCTCTTGGTCATATCGAAACACTGTAATCTACTGGTACAGAGCAGCATCATACTTGGAAGTAGATGTCCTCCCCCTGCCGTACAAAAGAGACTATTCATTTCATATTCACTCTTTCTTCTCTTCCTCTTTCTTCTCCGCCTCTTCCTCCTTCTCAACAGTCTCTTCCTTCTTGGCCTCAGATTCTTCTGGTTTCGCCTCTTCTGTCTTGACCTCCGTGGGTGCATCAGGAGCGGGGGCATCAGCAGCAGGGGCAGCAGCAGGAGGGGCAGCAGGAGCGGGGGCAGAGCCTGAGGCACCAGCATTGGTTCTCTGAGCTTCCTCAAACTTGGCCTTGAACTCTAAGGCATCTAGTAACGATTTTCTCGTCAAGAAGGGCGATAGAAAGTGGGGAAAATAAACCTACTCTCTGCGTTAGCGAAGCGAATGGCGAAAGTTTCTGCGGTGGCGGGGCTTTCGGCGTAGTCCGCTGTTGTCTTCCAGACCCACGATCGGTCTGAACCGATGTTTGGCTGCAGGCGCATTTCAGAGGTGACTTCCCGTCGTAAAGGCATGAGCTGGGCGAACTAGCACAAGATTATGGGAAAAGACACGTACTAATGTGATTGGCGCAGACTTTCAGTGTCTTATCTCGTCTCATCACCAGCCTGACTTTCTTAGTCTCCCTGTCCTGAAGGAGGCGCACATCGCCAGTGCCACGCTCCCTCCACTCTTGAGTGGTAGCCTCGAACCTGAAAAGTTTGGCCCTCCTACGTGTTGTGCAAATCGGATTAGAGAGAGGTCGCGAGTCAATGAAATGATCTTGCGATGGCGATGGAAGGCGACTGACATTTTGAAGATGACCTCTTCATTCTCCTCGTGAGTTTTCGTTTCTACTTGCTCCGTGAGCCTTACGACGGGCTCGAATTGGGGATCAGTTTCCTCCTCCTGCACCAAAGCGTTAGATATTGGGCGCACATAACATCGCAGATCGCGGAGGGTCTGCAAATCGGAGATGATCAGAGATGGACACGTACCCTGGGTGCAAGAGCGTCTGTGTTTTCCGACATCGTGCTAGTGAGATCGAGTGAAAATTAAGATAAACGTGAAAGTAGATGAAGTGGGAGCACAAGAGATGTGACTAGAGTGGAATGCGACCCCGAAAGCGTGTGTCTGGGGTCATGTGCCAGGTTTCGTGGCAGCCGAACCCTTGCAGTGCTTTCCTCTCCTCATCTTTCTCTACGCTCACGATGGCACGAATATCCTATACCCAGAGACTGTTCACTGCGTGGATATCTCTCCTTTTTGTTTCCCAACTGGTGGTTCAAGCCCATATGATAGACGTAATTGCTGGGAAGAAGGAATGTTTCTTCGAAGACCTGCATAAACATGACAAGGCGAGTGCATCAACACTCTGAGAAATTCAGCTTGGACTGACAATCCGTCATGGAGTATAGATGACTGTAACGTATCAAGTGGGAGGCGGTGGTCACTTGGACATCGATTTCTGGGTTAGTTATCCTGGCAATAACCTGTCGCATTCTGCTGACCGTCATGCTCAGCTTCAAGATCCCGACAACCGTGTATTGGGAAAGCAAGTAAAACAGTCAACCGGGACACTCTCGATTACCGCGGAGAAGAATGGGCGCCACGAATACTGCTTCTCAAATCAAATGAGTGCCATTGCAGACAAAATAGTCAGGTACTTGGTCTCTGATGAACGGCGACCGAATTCAAAGCTGACGTGTCGTTGTTCTGCAGCTTTAACGTGCACGGAGTCATTTATGTTGGCGAGGATGGTATGCCGCTGCTTGACTGATTTCGACGCAGGCTGACGAATGCTCTTCAGACGTCGTTGCTCCTATTGAGCGAGAGATCCGAACGCTCGCCAACGGTCTGACAGCGATCAAGGATGAGCAGGAATATATCGTGGTCCGGGAGCGCAGGCATCGAGATACCGCAGAGTCAACGAATTCACGGGTCAAATGGTGGTCAGTGCTACAAGCTATCGTTCTATTCTCAGTAGTGGCGTGGCAGGTATATTATCTAAAAGTGAGCCCTCCTCGTTCCTTCTTCATGTGTACAGCCTATTGACTATCCGCCAGTCCTTCTTTGAGGTGAAACGTGTAATATGAACATAATATACCTCGCTCTTCGCATATACATGCGCTTCTGTGTTCGCTCCTACAACATGACGCCGCTTACGGTTGGCACGATATCGTTTATACCTTACCAAGTGTTCGCACTGTCGGGATTATTTCAAAGTCCCTCAACAAAGGTGGGTGGAACCAGATGCCATATCCTTATTGGGTAGTGTACATACGTCGAACAGGAGCTGGGTATATGAATACTTTGACACAGACAGGAGATAATAGATAGAAAACTAGGATGCATGAATGGGATGGGTGCATGAGCGAACGGATGGTGATTGCAACAAAGCTAATGATCAAAACACAATATCTAACTCGTAATCAGGTCGTAAAAGGAACTGGCACTGTCTGGCAGGCTGTTTCACCGCCAAGTCGGTCGGAATTTGCTGAAGCTGAGATCGGCAGCTGGGTCTACCGACGTGTTCGCTAAGGATGTCGCCACGACGGCGGCAGGGACGGCCGCGACCGGTTTCGGTTTTGCAGAAACACTCCTAGTTAATGAAATACGCCGCGGTTTCTTCCCGGGGCTACCCAGTAGCACTCTCCTCGGCTTCGCAGGGTCTACTGGAGGCGAGAGTTGAGGAATCATGCTAGATCTCCTCCTTCCTTTCTCAGACCGCATCGGCCCCACGTTCGACCGTCTTCTACTCTTCGACGAAGCCGTCCCTCTAGGCGTCGAGGGTACGCGTCTCCCAGGACTACCATGATTGCCATGACGGCCTTTCGGAGGAGCATGTAAATCACCATACTTTCCGTGGCCGTCACTACTCCCACCGGAACCATGGTCGTCGGATTGGTTGAGACTTCTGTCACCCAGCGGTTGGGACACCCTTCGTTTGGGGCTCTCAGCTTGACTCTCATCATCTTCTGCGAGGCTCCCCAAGGTGGGCGTCCTATTCTTGGATTTGAGGAAACTGGGGTCCAATCGACTAGGACGCGATCGCTTGCTTCCGAGAGACCCGTATGATCGAGATGACGATGACTGACTCGACGAATGATCCCGAGTAGATGCTGGGAGGGACATGGACAACATGTTCATATTGACACTGTCGTCTGTCCGTTCATTCTCGTCCTCCCATTCGCTTTCAGAGCCGCCAAGTGACGAACTTCTTGGTGGGGGTGTGCGGGAGCTGGTACTTGAGTTTGAACCAGTACTTGAGTAAACATCGACGGTGGGAGTAGCGGGGATGACCGTGACTTGAACGGGTTTCAGCAAGGCGCCGCCATCATCTATATCTCCTTCGCCAGCCTCGTCTCTCCACTGTACAGATTTCCCAGCCTTAAGACGCTGTCTTTCTTTATCGGGCACCCGTCTGTACGGTTGAGACGCCAAGCTAGATCGAAGCGATTTCCGAGGTGACTTGAAGGAGCGAGAGCTTGTGTCGGCAGAACTACCATAGTTGGACGAGCGTCTTACGCTGGCTCTGGATGTGTTGGCAGTTTGGAGGACGGCGGGACCTGAGCTGATCCTTCGAGTCAACGGTGCATCGTACCCTTTGAAGGACTCTAAAGAGAAATTGGGTCGGTTGGTGACGACATAGTCACTGGTCGCGCGGCCAACGAGCTTCATAAATGCTTCATCGTTCTTCTCCTTCACACTTCCCAGAAGCATGGCCATTCTCCTAGCAGTATCCTCTGGTCCGTTGTCGAAGGGACCTCCAAGCGCTTTGGCAGCCTCCCCAACCATAACCGTGCACCTGCCGAGCATTCCAACTAGCCCCACCATCGTCTGTGCCATATCCTCCACTGCTTCCTTCATCACATTCTTCTCCTGCTCGGCCTTGAGCGCGTCAATCTCCGCCTTGTGGAACTTGGCATCCAACTTCACGTTATCTATGCTAACCTCATCCAGCTTCTCCGATCTCCGTTCCGACACTGCACGCATGGTAGCGTCGAACATAGCGCGAGAGTTCGAGGACCGGCGCAGACTTTGATTCAACGCGGAGTCGGATTTGATGGCTAGTTCCTCTGGTCCTGCCAATCCTTGAAGCAGCAAGCGCTCTGCCTCCAGGTCTGGAGAGAGAGGAGTTGAGCTCGATGAGCTTTTGGCATCGATTTCGCTCAGTCTCGCTCGGATAGCTCCAAGCTTAACTTTGGCGATGGATAGCTTGCCTGTACAGGCCGCACCGTCAATGATGGAGCTCTTGGTCTGCTCTACCTTGACCTTCAAGTCATTCTTCGCTCGCTCGACCTCTACGCTCGCTTCCTTCTTCTTCCGGCGAACGATATCGTTATCTGTATTGTTTCTCCCGGACAGTTTGGCCTTGAGCTCTGCGATCTCGGAATTGAGTCTGTTGATGGCTTCAACGTATTGGCCCACGTGTCTGTCGACATTGACTACGTTTCGTGTTACGACCCTGGTCTTTATTTTCGTCGCTCGTTCGGCGTAAACGAGAGTGTTATGAGTGTCGTCGAAATGGTTCGAAGTGGGCGCAACGCATACGATCATGACCGTTTTGCAATTCCCGCCGAGGGAAAATTTAAGGAGTCGCGTGAGTTTGCTGTTGCGGTAGGGTACATGTCGGATTGCACCGCCGCTTTCGCAAAGGGCGTTGATGCAGTTTCCGAGCGCAAGGAGGGATTTGTTGATATTAGCACCTTCCACCATACGTTGCCCCATATTCGTGGTGGCAGCGGCTCGCTCGCTGCCGGCAAGATCGATGATAGAAAGTGTCGCCATTGTGTTCTGCTCTGACAAGGATGCCGTTCGAGGTGACTGTGTTATATGAACCTGCAATACTGCATGCGACCGAGAGCTGGTCTCGTTGGCATGTGTGGGACTCTGTGTCCGACGAAGATTGCCCTGTAGGACGATCGCCTTCACCTCTTCTGCTGAGTTTGGTTTCAGCTCCGCAAGGCCAACAACCTTAACCGACTTGTCCTCCCGAATCTGGAGGCCTCCGCGGGGAACATGTGAGCCCGGCTCAGCCAGGAGGTCACGAATTTCTTCGTTGTAGATTTCGAGGAAGGTGACCATGACTTCAACGTTCCATTCGTCTCTTCTGTCATCAATGCGCTGAAACAGGTCGGCCATCGTCATGTAGATAATCCCTGGATCTGTATCGGTGCCGCTAATGGTGTGGGTTTTTCCGCAACCAGTGGCCTGCGAGGGTAGTCCTCAGAATCGAATTATGCAACAAAACGCGTGCATGCACTCACCCCGTAAGCAAAAACCGTGGCATTGTATCCTTCTAAAAGTCCCTTCAGAAGGGGCTGAGATGTACCCTCGTACACCTCCTGCTGCCGCGCGTCATGCGTGAACACCTTATCAAACATAAATCTCCTGTCCTTGTATCGTTTGGTTCCAGGTGGCATAAATCCACGCTCGACAAACGCCCTCGCTCTATCCTTCTCCGCGGGGTCAAAAGTGAGGATTCGGTCGTCAACGACCTGTACAACCTCCCTAAGCGTCGCTGTGTTAGCAACAGATCGCCCGGGCGTAGAGAGGGCGCCGTCTGTGCGTATTGTTGATTCATAACATGGTTCAGGAAGGCGAGCTGCCTCCGTGGACGTTGGGGGTCGCACCCGCACTGTTCAGCGCGAAATTTCGGTTGAGCTTACTGATTCGGGTGAACAAAGAGGTAGCAACACACCTGCGACAGTAATGGAGCCTGCAGCGACCATTTTTACGTTCTATTCAGCCGTTTTATATCTGTATCCGATGGTCGTGGCGGTAGTAGTGTGGTCGTCGTAATGGGCTATGATGGTTTAACTTTGAGGGGTGCAGAACTGAACCACGGCGCGTCGCATCACATGATCGCGGAATCATCACCATGCTCCTTTCGGTCAACTCGCCTGCAGACTTTCATGTCCATCTCCGTCAGGGCCCCCTCGCTCAGCTCGTCACTCCTCATGTACATCTGGGAGGCTTTGATCTGGCATACGTCATGGTTTGAACCCATCATGTTTCCTGGATCGTCAGTTATTGACTGAACACCAGCCAAATCTCAAACCACCGATCACCACCACCGCTCAGGCCTTAGCGTACAAGGCAGAGCTCGAAAAGATCACATCCAAAGTCGAATTTCTGATGACTTTGTATCTTTCTCCCGATCTTACTCCAGATGAGATCAGGAAGGCCAAGCAGGCTGGCATCGTAGGCGTCAAGTCTTACCCCCGTGGTGTGACTACAAATTCCGATGGAGGCATCGAATCCTACGAGATGTATTATTCTATATTTGAGGCTATGCAGGAGGAGGATATGGTGTTGAACTTGCATGGAGAAGTACCCTCAGACCCCGCCAAAGTGTGTCCGTCTTTCAAGCCTCCAAAGTTTATTCCGTGACCTGACTGGGTCTCCTACAGAACATCCACATAATCAATGCAGAACCACAGTTTCTTCCCCATCTTCATTCTCTTCACAAAGCCTTCCCCAAGCTTCGGATTGTCCTTGAGCACGCAACAACCCGAGCTGCAGTG
This sequence comes from Baeospora myosura, assembly GCA_001179705.1. Classification (NCBI taxonomy): domain Eukaryota; kingdom Fungi; phylum Basidiomycota; class Agaricomycetes; order Agaricales; genus Baeospora; species Baeospora myosura. The sequence continues at coordinate 45,714 of CEMG01177689.1, forward strand.
GAAGCTGTCAAAGCCTGTGGTCCCACAGTAGCGTGCACGATCACCGCCCATCATCTGGCCTTGACCGTGGACGACTGGGCAGGACAATCGCACAACTACTGCAAACCCGTAGCAAAATTTCCCGATGATCGCGAAGCCTTGCGGGAGGTCGTCAAAGAAGGTGACTATCTGCATAGATCCGTCCTATGGGTGTATACCTGATGGTGATATTCGCAGGACACCCGCGGTTCTTCCTGGGTTCAGATTCTGCGCCCCATCCCGCAGATGCCAAGTCGACTAGCACTCCTACGCAAGGTTGCGCAGCCGGAGTCTACACATCTCCAATTCTACTTCCGCTCGTGGCAGACCTTTTGGAGTCGTTTGGTGCTCTCGATAAACTGAACGGGTTTGTAAGTGATTATGGGAGAGCATTCTATAAACGACCTGCTGCATCTGGAAGGAAGGTCGTCCTACAGAAAGATGCCGGCTCGCCACACACGATCCCACAAGCGTATGGTTCGGATGACGCTGAGGTGTCTCCATTTTGGGCGCAGAAGGAGCTTCACTGGGCGATTCAGGAGAACGCATAGAGGTCATTACTCTCCTTTGCTAAGCGGAAAAAAGATTATAGATAAGTAGCTAGCTGGATGGCTGTATGTAGAACTGTTGTAAAAGTGTGGGTCTTGAAAACCGCTCAACACTATCAGAGGGCGATCGTGAGTCCGCGGGATTACAAGCCATGATTGCCAAACGAGGTCGTATAGCGCTTCCGAGTAGTTAGCCATCTACAGCTTGTAAACGACGTCGGACGTGTATCCCAAATCTCCCAACACACCTCCCACTGGTCCCTGCGAGAAATTGCGACCGTAAGGACCAGCTATGGCACTAATCATGCTGCACATAAATGCTTGTCAGAGAGACATTTTCGAAGCAGTTTGAACAACTTACGACTCAGGTCCACATACGAGGAATAGCACCTTCCGTGGCACGTTTTCCTTCTTCGATGACCCAAAGACATTCCACCAGGAAGTCGAGGTTTGATCTGTCCCAAGAGACTGTTGAAGCGCTGTTTTGTCTATCCGACCTGTGCGTGGTGTAGGGATGGCATCGCTGTTTGTTGCAGAGTTGGAGGCTCCTTTGCTGTCTACGAAGAGATGGAACTGGAATCGTTCCGGATTCTCCTTTGCGTAAGAGGCGAGTGGACTGAGAATTTCTGGAGGGGGGAGATCGGACAATGTCCGGGAAGCATGAAGGAGTGTAAAACGCGTCTTTGAGTCCTCAGCACCGCGCAAAATTTGGCTGTGGAACAGTTGGTAGAAGGGTGTTATTCCTGTACCGCCTGATATCTACACAGGAAGACAATGATCAGAATATATAGGCACTCAGAAGCTACAGTTGGGGCATACCATGACAACCTCATCCCAAACACCATCCTTCCAAGCCCAAGTCTGCAGAGGCCCGCGCAATTCAACCTGGTCTCCTACGTTTTTGGAGTGCAGCCACCGGCCAACTTCTCCTGAGGGATACTTCTTTATCCAAAACACCATTTGACCATATTCATCGACACTTTCTAGGGGCGTATACGGGCGCTCGACTTGGATGTCATCGTCTTTGATAAAGACAGACCAGATCGGGCTAGCTGTTCCCGCAGGAGGAAGAGCATGTGGGGAGACTTTGAGAGTGATGAGTTTGCTATTAGGTCCTGACGGCTCGGAGGACACTACGGTGGTCGGTGTGAAATGAGATGACGACAGTGGCTTGTCTTTAGATGTCGGAGCACCGCGTGAGGCATCGGGAAGAAAGAAATACAGGGATGTTGCTGCACCAAAAATCCCCAGGAATGCTAATGCACCAGTTCCAGATCGACGAGGACTAGGACTGGTAGCATAGGTTCGGATACAAGGGTATCGAGCAAGTGTCGACCTTCTCGCTAAGGCGAACATGCATTTCAGAATTTCTGCATACGCCAAACACGCGCAAATCCGACCCCTATTTAATCGGACGCGTCCCGCTCGTGCTTCTCTTCATCGCACCTCTACCATCCCTCCCCACTATCTAGTCTCTGGCGTTGTTGATCGGCGCCACTAGTACTATTTCAACTATTCCTCCATCATCTAACGACTACATTACTATCTACTATTCATCATGAGCCATGCACGATGCCCTACTGTGCAAGTCGGCAACAACGCACTACCATTCCCGCCGTTGACGCTGGCGTCGCATTCACATAATAACTCTAACGCCGAACACAATGCATCTCATTCTACGTGGAGATCGCGTTACACGCTCGTTCCCGCCGTGTTTCCGGGGAATGAAGAAGACGACTTCCAGTCGAATTTCAACCGCCTTCAGTCAGACGCGAACAGCTTCTCTGACTGCCCGTCTCAACTCACTGGCTTGGGAATCCGGTTCGGTGCTCCCAGTGCTCTTCTAAGAGACCCTAAAGGCGCGTCGAGTTCCCGAAGACGCGTTCCAGCCCACCTCGCCCGAACAGATGCTCATTTCGACACCTACGAGAAAGCAGAGTCTCGCCCAGATCCATATGTCCCTCCGAAGTCTTTGGAATCATCGTGGTCGTTCTCCTCGGGCGACTCGGACTCGATGCCGATATTCGACTCGTCTGGCTCGTTCTCTTTCAGTGAAGTTTTCAAGCAGGCCGCCGCTTCCCCTTCTTCCGATTTCTCTTCCCTCTTTTCTCTTCCCTGTCTCTCAGATTCCGAATCTAGCAGTCGTTCATTGGAATCGCTGTACAGTACAGGCAACCAAGTAGACCCCGTGAAGAGGGAGCTTTCAATGTGGTCCTCGCCGCCCGAAGCAGGTGGACCCGGAACATCCTCTCGCCCGTACGATTTTGGTTTCGGCGCGCTCCAGCAGTACAGCAGTGACACACCAGACATGAATGCCCTCGCCGATATCAATATGGACGATTATCAACTGCAGTACCCGACATGCGTCGATCCCTTCGATGTGACTCGCACCAGCGTCATGTATATCAAGGCCGAGGATGGATCGAACCTACTTGTGCGATCACCCCCGCGTCTCAGGTTGAGCACTCCCCCGCCGCGTACGAAGATCTCGGAACACACGCGGAAGCTGCAACTCAACGAGCAGATCGCAAAGGATATCGTGGTGGACGAGAAACACGTCGAGGCAGTCCCGGACGTTGGCGCTCATTTCGACACGATCGACATGCAAGTCCAAGGCGCAACCTCAGAAGATGAAGAACCTAGTGAAACATTCGACGATGCGCTGTTCATTCCGTCTCCGTCGCCTTCGAACTCGCCGCGATTGCCTCAGGCATACAATGTGGCGCTTGACACCAGTGACGGTGTCGTCATGCTGGACGGAATCCTCAACACACTAGGCACACCGATGCTTGACGCGCACCGTGGCATCTCTGTTGAGGAACTCCACCGCAAGGCTCTTCGGTACCAGATGCGCAATCCAGGCAAGGAGTTCGACAAGTCTTGGCTCATCGCATTCGCCGGCAAGCTTTCTCCCGAGGGGGCGTTGTTGGACGAGTTTAGGTGTTATGTCAACGGGTGCAAGCAGAGGAATAAGAGGAAAGACCACATCGTGACCCATATGGGATCGCATCTGGGGCAGAGGCCGTTCAAATGCGAACACTGGTAAGTCTCGATGCTGGCTATGGTATCGAACACGCGTTGACGTCTTCGGTTTTCCGTTTCAGTGAAATGAGGTTTTTGAGGAAGAACGAGTGCAAACGCCACGAGATGACGGGGCATGCGTGTTCGAGGCCGTTTGTGTGTACGTTCTGCTCGGCGGCGTTCAATCGGCAGGATCTGCGGAAGAGACATATTTTGAGGACGCATGAGAAGGTGAAGGGACGCAAGGCTGGGAGAGGAGGACAAAAGGAAAAGGAGAATGCAGATTATGACGAGTATGAGGATGAGGATGCGTACCGGCCTTCGAAAAGGTTGAGAAGTTGGTGAGGATTCCTTTGTGGGGGTGAGACAGGGAGAGAGACCTGGCTTGTGACATATGTATGATTTTACGACCTTTGACGACGGCCAATATGTATCCTATAGACTGTTGACGACCCGATCTTGTTGAGGACCAGATGCCGTCTGGCTGGCATGCTGGAAGATGTTACCCCCCTGATCCCAGCGTTCAATGGCAAGCTTCTTCACAGCACCACCGGAAACTTGAAGATGGATTCCGAGGAGGCACACGACGGGGTAATGGAAGAGATTGAGCATTGTCAGAGCAAGTCTTTTCCGCGGGTTTTGAGAGTTATGTAGTGGGTGGTCTCTGAAGTACCGGAGTGTGAACACTGACAACACATGGAATGATCATGAAAGAGCAGGTTGTATTGTCAAAAGATAATAGCTAGGTAGCTCACGACGTGGCAGTAAAGACGCGTAGAGTACATGTATGGTATGTAGCACCTCTGGTAAGGAACATGACTCCAAGTCGAGGTTATCAACAGCCAAAAGGCTAGAGTACGCTCCAGCTGAGGGGCCGGTATACGTCTAGGACCTGCAGTAGACTCCTGCGAGCAGAGTAGTTATATCGCAGGGGGACAATAATGCGAGTCACAGAAATGAGTGAAGAAAAATAAAGTTCGCACATGGCTTTTATAGGGTGGACTTGTGTGGCTGTGTTTGGCTTGGTCAGGCCGCCAAGCTCGGTCCGCC
>CEMG01177701.1:3524-19252 GCA_001179705.1 Baeospora myosura
GGGACGTTCCTCTGATAAATTAACCTTTCAAGGCGACATGTTCTACTGCTGTGACGCAGAAGACGCCCCCGTAATGATAACGAAATCCACCGACGAGGTTCTGGAGCTTCGCGAAACTGCTGCTACTCTGACTGCGCTTCTTCGACTATTACATTTTCCTCCGAGTCCCCCTGCTGCTTCTGAAGCGGTCGCAGACCCTGTAACGGACAGGTATCGAGGCTACGATCCTGCGACTATTATACCACTCCCGCTTCTCCCATTGCTGTTGGAATTGGTCGACAAATATGCTCTTCCGGAATCTATCTCGCAGTCTCTGGGTACCCACCTGCTTGCACATGCGCCCATGGCTCCTGTACGAGTCTACGGGCTGGCCCTCTTATATAACATGTCCACCGTTGCTTCAGAAGCAAGCCAGTACCTCCAACCAATAGCAACGTATTCATCGGAAGAAATCAAGGAGATACCTACCGTGCAAGCTTACCACGACGTGGCACAATTGCAAGATTTTCGCGTGAAAGCGCTCAGATCTCTTCTCTTGACTGAGGATGTATTCCCTCATGGTGCGCCGCCGCGGCTTGTTTATATCTCGCTCTAGAGTTTGATGCATCTTCTCAGACTACGGGTTATGTTCAACACATCACAAGGAAACTAGGTTTTTGTGGGACGCAACCCGAAGAGACCTCGTTTGGAAGATCGAGACTGGTAGGCACCGAAATAATACTTTTGAAAGCCATAGGCTGATGCAGATGTCTTATCAGTAACGGACGTTGCTGGTGAGATGGAACTTGTCGCAGACGCCGTGAAGAGCTGTCGATTATGTTCAAAGGCAACTTCAGCAGCTGTTCAAATGCTCGCCGTGAGTCCATGCTCTTGAGACACTGCCAGGATTTTTCTGATGTCTCTTAGTATAAATGCCGGCGAGTTCCTAGGACGTTGGTGTACTGGGAGGAAGTGACTAGAAGCCAATAAACACTTATTCTCGGGTACATGTCTATTCAGGGGACTCTATACGACTGGAATGTAAATTAGGCTGACCATAGCTCCCTAAAGGAAGTAGCTGAGTTCATGTGTTATGCCAAAAGAGCGTTCTAAGGTCCTTCCATGCTTCTGAATCTCGGTATAGGTATGTCATTGAATTGAACATCCCAGGCTGAATCGTCTCCCCACGATTCTTGAATAGCCACATCACGCCTCCCCACGACAGCGCAGCGAATAATGAGAAGTACTGGGGATTCGGTGGTATTGGCCGGGTGACTGGCCCTGCAGAGGGTAACGACGAAGATGAATACGGGGAACTCGCTCGTGGAATGAATGAGGCCACGACGCGGGATACAACATAGAGTACGATCTAAAAGAAGTCAATAAGGGTCTTGAACGCAAACTGCAAATATAACTCGCCTGCTCATTCACGGCCGTTCGATTGCCGAAGACAACATATCCACCTAATAGACCTGCTATGAATGTGTCTGCACTCCGCTCTTTACCGCCGTTTGCCTTCTTCTGAAGCAACAAGAAGATCTTGTACAGGGAGACGAACTTGGCAAGGTTCAGTGCATGCTGTTTGGTAGCGCGATATATGACGCGTATCCGCGATTGCCAACTGCGCTTCCCAGCATCAGTATAAGATGGTACGTGGTGAATGATATCCACTCACTCTCCTCGGCCAAAGAGGATAGACATCACGACGGCATGGGGGAACCTAACCTTGACACCGTACACGAACCCGTTTCGGGCACCCTTCAGGATTGCCAGATAGTCATGGAATGCGGGATTGTTGATGATACTTTCGATGGCAGCGAGAGTAGACATAGTTGCGATCGATATTGTCAGGCGGTGGTGGTGGATGCTAGGTAGAGAGCACTGAGCCGCAAGGAGTAGGCCACGAAATAGTTAATTCATTATTGGCATAGCCGGTAATCACATGCGACTCGGAGCTGCAACCTAATTCAAGCAACCGATATTTCGAATCTGTTTGCAATCATATGGCTGGGAGAAGACATTATATGGTACTGGTATACGTAAAAATACATTGTGTAGTGTAGCTATAGTGCATGTACAATAGAAATACAGGAGCTGGGCAGCCGATTTGTTGCAAACAGTTGTCAGTCTCAAGACTTGCTCAAGACTTCGCCTCAGGTTTGTAGAAATCATCTCGGAAGCTGAAGGCAGCAGCAGTGACCCATTCAAACTGCATAGACAAGGTTAGTACTGGATTTATCTCAGGACGAGTATAAACAGACTTACTTCGTAATGATAGACCAATGTGTTGTCATGGGTTGCCTTCAAGACCACAAACCTACGATATTTCTCCATAATTGCAGGTTCGGCTTGCATCAATGCCAGGTCTGAACAAATTTGTCTCGACAGGCTATCAGCATACTGAGACTCTGATGTTCCGTTGTATTGTGAGTGGAACTCGTTTACGCATAATTCCAAGATGGCACGGGGGTCCCTGGTTAATGAGGACATTTGCTCTTCTACCCAGTCCACAGCCTGTCTGTTCTCGGAAGATTTGAGAGGTTTCGGTGGTGCCCGTAGCAGAGCAATCTTGCCCTCATGGATGGCAGTTAGAAGGAAATGGAAGGCAAAGGCACCCCTATTGTGTGGTCAGGATAGATTCTATTACGGCCAGTAAGATGTAACTATACCGGTCGAACACTGCTAAAGGGTCCTCTCCCCTATATAGAATCTTGACGGCCATACCCAGGACTGATGGCAGGATGTAGCCCCCCCACAGTGGGTGTTCTGCGATTTGAATTACCCTGTCATATATAGCGAGTGGGTCCTCCACCAGAGCGGACGCAGTGAAGGTAACAACACCACCTGCCGGTGGTTTGTCAGCGACATGACGAAACAGAGAAGAATACAAGTGAATCACCAATAGGAAAAACTTCCCTCATCCCCCATCGTGAGGGATGTATGTCTTCATGTGTCCCATAAGTGACAAACATGATGTTAGTTTCAACTCTACGTCGCTCCATGAAGCCCCCAAATTTCCAAAGGGTCTTGAAGGATCCTATATGAATGAAAATTGCTTTGGTCGCCGCCTTGTGACCCACATCCTGCGCACGCGGACAGGTCTGCAGGATTGATCGTAGAAAAGTTGTCTCCAACCCTTCTTTCCTTGTGGTCAGGTCACCTCCTTCCGCCCAGATACAATAAGGGCGGTCTAGCGTAGAACTGGCCATATATTCATGGAGCCAATCAGGGTACTGCAGAATGCGAACGGCAAGGGCAATGGCAGGGTTTGACTTTATTGTGCGTGTCAGAGAATCCTTATTGTCGATTCGTGCAAGGCTTCCCGCTGAAGCAAGTGGAACATAAGGTGCTTGCCATTGTTTCGCCTGCTGCTTTTTATACGGAAATAAGCCGGCAATAAGGGCGCCTTGATTTCGGGGTTCTGGAGGGACTTGGAATGCTGTCATGAGAGCGTGCATTTGCGGAGGGAAGAGGATGATGTGCGCGGTGGTATGGCCGTCCATTTCTACCGCAACGAGCGTCACCTGAAGATCACGCAGATTCAGAAAGATAACCAGGCATTGCGTAAGAAGCACATACCAATCTCTTCTTGTTCATATAATTAGCAAATTTCTGCAGAATCTCCTGGTCTTCCTCCCCCTCGCAGGTGACACTAGCGAGTTGCTGCACGGGTTTACAAGCCGATAATATACCATCCAGGTCGGCAAGATGATGGAAAGAGCGGAAGTGGAGACCTTCCATGGTTCCCATAGCTATCCTAAAGGGCATCCCCTCATGTACAACGTCGGTTATACTTTTGACGACGCCATGCTCCAGTGTTTTCGGGTTTCCACCAGACTGTATGTTGATTTTCCCGGACCATTTCCAGGCAGGCGCTGTCCTATATAAAGTCCTCTCGTGTTAGAGAGATAAAGAGACAACTTGAAGGGGAAAGAACTGACTTTGAAGGTGGCATGACCTTTCCGATTAGTCGTTTAGGGGGCATGACAGGCTCAATATCTGTTTCTGTAGGCTGCTCAAGTGGGGCCGCAAGTCTGAAAACAGGTCAGGATTCGTCTACCGATACAAGGCAAACAACACGAACGGCCCAGGCATGATTTGCGCGAGAAAATCGTCCACTGCTTTCATCGTCGGATTCACAGGCGCTGGGGGTTCAGCATGAAGGATCGGCGATCTGGAACATCGTCGGGATCTCAAACACCGTGCATCCACAAAACTTCAGAAGCGCACCTTGAACTGCCTGGGAAGGGCTCAAAGAACGATGTGTCATTCATGGGTACATCGGTGTAGTCATTGGGAGAAGGCGGATCAACAACAGTGTCGAAGATGTCTTCCATATGAGCATCATGCGAGTGCGAGGGTGAAGGTGCAGAATTGAACGCGGACATAGTGACATCTTCCTGGGGGTGAATTACCGGTGTCTTGACCTCGTTAGCGGATACGGCAGGAGCAGCAGGTTTCCTTTTGAAACTTGGCAAGTTTCCGAGAGAACTATGCGATTTATTCAGTGCCTGAGATGCCTTTGGATCGCTGGAATTTCCCGGAACGGTTTTCGGCAGCACAGGCGCCAAGGCATTTTGAGCGAGTCGCTGTTTGGTCGACAGACCACTACCAGAGGCTGAGACGTCTTTGGGAGGGACGTGCACTTTGCCGCGGGCTTCAGGCTTTATAAAAAGCTTAGGGGGTATGGTTGGTGTTTTCTTCTTGGTTACATTGGCCGTAGAATTCGTCTTCGTTGGCTTCGGTCTACCAGGGAAGCCGGTAGAAGAAGCGGAGGCAGGGGTGGCAATGGGCTCCTGTTGGACCGCAGAGGTACTTGTTGTCTTGCTCCCAGAAGCAATACTGACGCTTAGCTGCGTCTTGTCTTTAGCAGATTGCGGAGATGGGGAGCCCGAAAAAAGAGACGCGTTCGATGGTGAAGGTGACCTCACAGGAGTTTCTATAGCCTTCTGTTTTCCCTAGTACGAGATCAGGGTTTAGCAATCGGCCGTAAGAACAGATCATACCTTCGCTTGTGAAGGGAGCGAATCTCTAGGTTTCAGGGTTGGTTTATTTGACTGAGTTTCGTGTTAGCGGACGAAAAGCGAGATGTAAGAGGGAGGTACTGTACCACATCCTTTGCAGAACTCGTTTTCTGCACCTTTTTGCGCGGTTGTCGGACAGTGTTTAACGGAATCTACAAAGGTGTTCTAGTGGGTGAGGAATGTCGACACACTGGAACGTACATCGCTTTCAGATGATGCCTGGGAGCCATCGTCGGAGAAAACCACTGTTCTCTTTCTTTTCTGAATCGGGTCAGCCTTCTTGAGAGGTAGTTTCGCGAGAGGCGTGTCATCTTCCGAATCTGAGACCTGGGATGAAATGTTGGTAAACAGCTGAAAGGGCACGGCTTCAAAGAGGGGTGGTCTTACTTCGGGAGCCTTGCCTTTGCCCTTCTTCGACGATGTTGAGGCTTCCGCTTTCGGTTCGGTCTTAGGTGGTCCTACACGGTGTTTCTTCGTCCTCGGAACAGTTGCCACCTCATCATCCTCGGACTGTACCACTCCAATGTTATCCTTGAAGAATTTCCGTTCCCTGGCTACATAATCATGTTGCCATATTGAGCCGTACTGAACCAGAGAAGGGAGAATGGGACGAACCAATCCATAATTTATCCGCCTGTACGATTTCACCAGGAAAATGATCCTGGTTTGGATCGCCCCCCGCGTCCACATGTTTCCAGAAGCTCGAAAGAAGACGTTGACACTGCGAAAGATTTGCGGAGGGCTCCCAACTACATTAATGCCGTGTGTTAGTAGGGAAGAAAGGGTCGACGCGAGACACGTACGAGTTTTCACTTCGCGGATAGCGAGCCCACTGAGGAAGAGTATTTGGTTTTAGAATTACGAGGCAGCGAGATGAATTTCCACCTTGACATAATACTCCTGGAAGAGTGTTAGACACCAGTTTGAAAGATGGATAAGCGTCATACCCAGCCATCTGCATCATCATCTACCCTCGCCTTCTCAATGACCTCTGGTGGAAACCAGTTAAATGGAGACTATCACTCTCCCGAACTGTTGAAGGACTTGCCGACTTGATAAGTCTCTTCCTTTTCCGATTCTGGATCCTCCTTCTCCTCCTGTTCAACCTTTTCTAGCTTTTCAGATTGGCGCTTCTTCTTGGATTTACCCATGGAATGGAATAGATAACTTGAAAGGTGGAAGTGACGCGTAAGGAAGTCGAGGTGCAACACAGACTTCGGGAGTCAAGCTGTCAGTGTCTCAAAGTCAAATTGTCGCGATGGCACGTGAGAAGGCATAAAGACACCGAGTCTGTCGTCACGACTAAGTCAGTGGCACTGGTACTGAATTCTCAAGATACCTCGGGAGAGACTCAGGGAGGTTTGTGATCGTTGAAAGGTCGTGAGGTGCATTCAAAGACGTAGATGTAAATTACTTCATTGTAACGGTTCATAAAGTGTGAAGATATCCAGAAAATAGGTATGTGTTGTAGAACCAATTCGATGTCATCCGAAAATAAAACTCCTAGTACTAGCGCCGTTCAGTATCTCGAGGCCGTCAAACGGGAGATGGTGAATACAGCGATAACAGCGACTGCAAGCGCTCCAATGCTGGCCGGTAGAAGCAAATCCTTGGGGATACCCATCACGTCGTCTTGTTGCTTGGGTCGATCCTCATAAGAGGGTTGGTGGCTTGGTGGAAGGGGCGCAGGCACCACCACCTGAGAAGGAAGCGGAGGGAAGTCTTCCGTCTTCTCAACTGCCTTGACTTCTTCCTGCGCAGCAGCGGCCTTCTCAGCTGCGCGCGCCTCGCCCTTCCCTGCACCTGCTTCCGCCCAACCTTTCCCACCTTGGACGAACAGCACAACCCTATCTGTACCACCGGTCCTCGCAATCTTCACCGCGTCGGTAACGTCGTGGTCAGACGTCATAAGAACCGTGTCCCCGTCAGCGTCTGTGTACGACAGATGGAAATCGAATGGGTCTGGTCGGATGTCACTCGCCGCAAGCTCGAGGTCGGTGAACCAGGGGTCCGTAGCCAGTTTGCCCGAAACGATGTCCCGGAGATGCTCAATGTCGTCGTGGCGCGACTGGAACCTGTGCGTCCGCCCACTAGGTGTACGGAATTTGAACACATAGGTTCCATCGTCCACGGGAAGTGCGCCGCCAGCGACGGACGGGACGACTCCCGGTCGAATGTGACCTCCGACGTCTGAGCAGGCCTCGTCACCCACGACAGAGGCAGAGTCGTTGGGGTGCACTTCCGAGCGAGGCGACTGCTGCAAATGGGACGTGCTGTGGAGCGAGGAGAGGGGATGAATGTCTGGGGGTAGGAAGGATCCCGATAGGGCAGACTCCGTATCGTCCTGGCCGATGGAGTCGAAGAAGCGACCCCACATTGGGCCGCCTTCCGTCTCGCCACCAGTGGGAGGACCGGCCATCGCATTCATCTACGCCGTCATTGTGTAAGCGACGATGGATAAAGAAGCAGGAACCAGGGCTTACCTGTTCCAATGTCGCGTAAGTCAGCTTGAGAACGTCGATGATGGCAACCAGACGACCATCACCCTCGACAACAGGCAAATTGAGATAGTGGCCGTCTAGCACATAGTTAGTCGTGGTTCAGATCCTCAGAATACAGAGTGATAACTTACTGTGCATCTTCTTCAGAGCGTCATGAATTGTCATGGTCGGGGGTGCCGTATCAGGATGCGGTGTCATAACGCGGACAACACTACACCTTCCTGCGTCCAATCCAGCCGCAATGACACGTAGAACAACGTCTTTACTTGTGAAAATACCAGCGATCTTCGTCCCCTCCATAACGCAAACAGCCGTGGTCCTACGCTCCTTCATCAATTTCGAGACCTCCCGCACAGTGGTCTTGGGACCAACAGTTGCTGGCTGGGTGCGGACGTCCATGAGAGAGGTAAGGTCAGGAAGAGCCGTCTTCTCCCGGAGTTTCTCGGCCCAAGCCAGCATGGCAGCGGCTTGAGGATTGGCGCTTACGGAGCCAAGTTCAGACTGTACGCCAGCCATAGCAGAGAACAGCTGCTCCGATGCGACAGAGCTCCGCTCGACCTTGCCCAAGGCTTCGTGGAACACCTTGGTGATATCGAGAAGTCCAACGACGTTGCCGTCTTCATTACAGACAGGCTACCGTGAAAAAGGATAATGAGATGGAGGCGCCGACACGAAGGAAACACGTAAACTCTTACCAGATGTCTGAAGTGTTTCGAGACCATCAGTTCCAGAGCCTCCGTGGCACTAGTAGTATCTTGAGTGACCATTGGATTCCGCGTCATGATCTGGTGGACGGGAGTCGTGTGGGGATCAAGGCCTTCAGCAGTGACCTGGCGAATAGGTAGCTCAGTACAAGTGGGTCTTCGCGAGACGAGATAAGAAGTACCCTGTAGGCCAGATCTTTCGCAGTGAAGATACCGCTCAAGCCTTCTTCATCATCCACTACAAGTACACAATCGGTCCTCTTCGCAGCACAAAGCTGACTGGCTTCCGAGACGGTGATGCTCTCCGGGACAGTCAAAGCAGGACTCGGCTTCAATGCAGCGACGGAACCCTTGGGAGCAGCTGATTTCCCACCACGCCTGCCTGGCCGGCCCATCTGCGTCGTAGAGATGGTACGCTTCCGCGAGAGCTCGCCTTCGATTTTTTTGCGAATGGCCTGAGTAAAGTGTACGCATCAGCAGCAGGCTCACTATCAGACTTCGTGACGTGTAATGATGGACACAACGTCGAACGCCAATCCCTTGAGCGAACCACCCACCTCATCTCTCTTGGACGTCTTCCTCCTGGTCTCGGACATGTTGCTCTGGAAGCCAGACAGGGACGACATGGACGCGCCGCGACCTGGATGCTGAGGAAGCGGTGAAGTCGCTCTTTCTGCCGGGAATGGGACAGGAGACGAGGTGCCCAAGTTACGGGACTGGGGAGGAGAATGAGAGGGAACAGGAATGCGGGACATGTAATTCTGGGGCCCAATGAATTCCTGCTGGTCGACGAATAAATTCGGAAGAGTTCGAAATTTGTGTTGACGGAGGTTTGGTCTGTGGCTGTTCACCTCACTCAGGGGCCAGCTGGGGCTCTCGACGTGCTCTCGACCATGGTCAATTATGAAGCTGCTATAGTACAAAGGTGCAATGAACATCCGTCTCTCTTCACTTCTTCACTCGCGTCTTCCCCGTTCCTTGTTGTCTTGTCGTATACACATAGTACACTGCTCCAATGACGGCTATCACTAGGAAATTCGCTGTGGTGTCGGTGGTCAGTAAGGCGTCGAACACGAACCACAAAGCAAAACGAACCCGCTATAAACCCAAAGGCTCCCTGGAATATCTCCAGTGCCAATCTCACAAAGGTCTCTCCCAATTTGAAAACGCTCCCCAAGATGTCTTTGCCAAGCGCGAATATCGCCAGGAAAACGGAGATGACTGAGTTTACGAGTTGCACTCCGATGTTTGTGAGTGCAGTGATGAAGTTTGAGAGCGAGGAGGTTACAGAGGGCGACATGATGGTATAATAGATGGTTTGCAGTGGGTGGCAAGCGGGGCGTTATATACTGCGCAGGTCTTCCCCAACGACGTCATGGATCATGGAATTGACCGCGTCATCGAGGCAATGGAGGCATATTTAATTTGGAGCTCAGGGTCCTTCTCAGGTACGGTTACAACAAACGGTAACGCCTATGTTATTGTCAACAAATTAGGATTGGAAGCCTATGAACAAACGTCCTATTCTCCGTCTATCGCAACAAAATTACTTTCATAGAGAAAAAGTTCATAGCAGGACCTTTCACGCCTTTAGCCTACTATCGAGCTGGTCCTGCTGTCTGGTTGGGAGCCAAGCTGCTCCCTGCCCACCTCCCCACCAGCCCCTTAGCCTTGACCCAGACGTTGGTCAGTGTGGGGTTATTCTGGCGTTGAATAAAGTTGTCAACACGGGCAGTGGTCGAACCGACGACGTCGCGCGTGAATGCGGACTGGTAGTAACGCTGGCGCAAGAAGTGGGCGTATATGAGCGGGGAGAGAAGAGAGTTCTGGAATGTCACGGCGCCGAGGACTACACGGAGGAAAATGATGAGCTCGGTGAATGCGACTGCCTTCATGGCCTTGTCATAGTTGGCTGTTCATATAGTGTAAGTCTCAACTCAGTGAGGTCAAAAATATAGCCAAGAGTACCTTTGACCCAGCCTTGGAGCTTCTTAGCCAAGGGGTGGGGAGTAGGTGGTCCACCTGCAGTAGCAGGAGGGCCAGGAGGAAGGAATTGGCCCATCAGAGTCGTGCGAGTGAAGGTCAACGCGTGGAATAGGGAGAAAATCGCGAAGGGAAGTAGAGTGACTGCAAGGACATATGCTAAGCGAACAACCTCGAGGCAGGCACGAAAAACGTACTAGCGATAGGCTTAGAGGACCACCAGAAGAAGGCAAGGAGGAAGTATTGGACATTCTGGACGCCCAAAGTCAGCAAATCGGTGATACGAAAACGCCATGTAACCAACCTCGTCCAGCATCGCTTGTCTAACATACGCGACGTTGGGTTGGGGAGTCTAAGAAGACGCAATTAGTGTGCAGTCACCGCTGTTCTGCATTCTGACTTACTCCCAATGATTTTCTACAAGCGCACGCATCGCATCAGACCAAGGCCACAGATAAATAAGAAGAACTAAACGCACTGGCAAACGATAGCATAGCTGACAAGAGCGCCGGTGTAACTCGCTGTAAAACGTCATTTTTCGGATCAGGTCATACAGACAAGAAAACATACCCTTGTACCACCACGTAGAAATGTTTTTAAGCATTATCCAGGCCACGAAGTAGCGCAGAGACGCAATCAATAGGAGAAAATGGCCGGAGGCCCAAAGATAATGCTACGTCCAGCCAGCGTCCTTTAGTTTTTCGCTCACGACGCAGAAAAAGTTAAGAGCTGCACACACCTGAGTCGTAGCCATGGTGTATGGCGATAATGAGAAAGTGCAGATATCAGGAGAGTGTGGTGGTACTGGTTGAAGTTTGCAAGCGATGATGAGGGCTGTCAGTTGGAGCCAACGTGTAGCCTATGTCACGGCACGTGATATGACACGCTTTTAGACTTTCCGCTGCGGCCAGGCACAAACGTAGTGGGCTCCAGTGGACGCCTTGGACGACGTCGACAGTGACGACAAAACTTATTCTCGACGATATAGTTTTCCCAGAAATCAAAAAGGTAAATAACATATATGCAACGAGAGATACAGTAACGATCAAGAGAAAGACAAGCACTACCGACTCCACTGACCTCCACCTGAAGTGATTTTCCGTCTGTCCTTCTCTTTCCTGTATACCTCCTTGTCGACCTGCTTCTGCCCATGCACCTCCACCCGTCTCTGCTTTCCCTGCCCTCGCGCCGGTTTATCATTCCTCCCCTCTTCCTCCTCATCAGCCCCACCGCCAACCTCCATCTCCTCCAACACTTCATCCACCTCGACATCCTCTTCATCATCTCTAGGCCGTTTCCGACCGCTCTTCGATGAAGTCGTCACGCTCTTCCCTGTGCCGAGATTGACGTTCACGCGTGGGGGAACGGAGAACCCGAATGCCTTTCCGACTTTAGCCAGGTCGAGGGCGTTGACGTCAAATATCTTCTTCAGCGAGTACGATGCGTAGGATTGAAGATACGACCGGAAACCGTCCCGGGCGGATTGGTGCAGGAAGTAGTTGTTCTTCAACAACTTCTCCAACTGAGAACACCCAAGTGGTCAATACCAGAATCGCACGGGAACGACCTAAACAAGACGTACCTGACTCTGGACATTTTGTATCCGGTCAGCCGGGAAGCTGAATTCATTCAGTGGGACTTTGGCCTCCTTGAGGTACCGCAGGAAACCCAGCTCGCTTTCAAGCAAGAAAAGCAGACTTCTTCCAACCTTCCCAGCACGGGCTGTACGACCGACACGATGGATGTAATCACGGGGATCATCTGGTGGATCGAACTGAATGATCCAGTCTACACGGGGAATATCGAGTCCTCGGGCGGCGACGTCGGTAGAGAGCAGAATTCCTGATTCGGCGTTGATGAACTCGAAAAAGGTGTTCGTGCGTTTTTGTTGTTTTTGTTTGCCCTGTCAAGATATACATCGTCAGTGCGGTATCCATATGAGAAATGGTTTGGTGGCGTACATGCAGATCCAATACAGGCACATCGATATAATTCAGCAGTTCTGCATGGTACTTGACGGAATTACAGCTGGAGAAGAAGACGATGACTTTTTTCTTCAGGTTCTTTTTTAGGAATGTGAAAAGCAGGAGGAAGCGGCGTTCGGAAGGGCAGACGACATATCCTTGGGTCAGGGTGGATACCGTGCTCGTCAGCTCTTCTTTATCGACGTCGATGTGGACTGGGCCAGCTCGTAATGATATTCGGGCCAGATCTGACACTTTTGTGGTCTGTGTTGCGGAGAAGAGCATTGATTGGCGGCCCTCTGTTTTATTATGAGTTGAGAACGCAGCGTAGGGAAGACGGGAGACGGACCATTCGGCAGGATAGAAATGATCTTCTTCATCTCCTCCTCGAAACCAATCTCCAATATCCGGTCGGCCTCGTCAATGACAAGTGCCTTCAAGTTCCGGAATATGAATCCTTTTGTACTCTATACCGACTGTTAGTGCCATTCCTCACAAGTTAACGAGAAGAACAAACGTACTTGAAGATGATCCAGCAGTCGCCCAGGTGTTGCAACCAGCAAGTTAACACCCTTGACAAGCTTAGTAACCTCTGCCTGACGATTCGCCCCTCCAATAACGATCCCAAATGTCTGCGAATGGTGGGCCATGAGGTCCTTCGCTACACCAAATATCTGCAGCGCAAGCTCTCGTGTCGGCGAAACAATGATAATCCCAGTTCCTACACCACCCAATCATCAGCCACGGAAAGTAAAAGGAGAGCACACTGACACACACCGTTCATTGGCTTGAACTTTAACCTATGTAGCATCTCTATTGCCGGAATCAGGAAAGCAAGTGTCTTCCCCGACCCCGTCCGTGCAGCACCCAGAACATCCTTCCCCGCCAAAAGTAGAGGTATTGATTTAGCCTGCACAGGTGTCATCGTCGTGAATCCCATATCTGCAAGGCCTTTTGTCGTCTGCTCGGAGAGGTCGAGAGACGAGAACGGTTGCCGTTCGGGAACATCCTCGGTGGAGACCTTTGTCGCCGCAGCGGATGACTCTGCAGTCATTTTGGTAGCAGATGAAGGGGTGAGAGGGCTAGGAGAGGGCGAAGCAGCGCTTCAAGACGGCAGGAAAAGAGAAATAATCGACTCGGCTATTGCCGAAAAATGTTCGATCATTTGAGGCTCTGGCATTGCCAAGGCTGCAGCTAAATACCATGTCCTCCAGCTCGATGAGCTCGCAAAGTGTGTTCTATCAGGAATTGGGTCCACATGAAGTGGGTACTGATAAATATCTCGTCTAGTGCTCATTCCCTTCGTCCTGGGCGCTACCGCCCTCGCCGTCGGATTCCATCTTGGATCGCAGCATTCTATCGAGCTTGAAATCACCAAGGACCTTACCGAGGCTCCTCCCACTGTACTAGCCGAGGTCATCGAGGAAGAAGAACAAAAGGAGGAAGACCAAGCCATCCCAGACGGCGATCTCGCTGCTATAAGTGCAGGCTTCATGGAACCTTGCAAATTAGTACGTCCAATCGCCGCAACCCTATGACATGGCCACTCACAAAAACCCAAAAGGTCCTGGTCGTCAGAACTGACCTCAAACTGGGTCCAGGCAAGATATCGACGCTGTGAGTTGGGTATATGCGCATGTTTCAGAAGATTGACCTCCATGTAGATGCGGGTGAGTGCGACGCTGTGATTCATGATCCTCAAGTGACGATTTCTCTATACAAAGACACGCGACTCTGGCCTGTTATAAAGCTCTGACGAACGCGAACCCCAAGGTCAGCTGCTACCATGCATGAATACGACAAAAATCCGGTCGCTCACTCCCTGTGTCTTTGCAGCTTGTCCGACACTGGGAAAGGACAGGGTACGTGTGCCCCGCAAAAGCGTGTGAAGCCTCCATCTCACAATATGCAGTCAAGCGAAAATCGCGCTGAAGGCGACCTCGGAGAAGCAACTACTGGAATTGGAGGCTCTCGCAAAGCGCCGCAATCTCTGCGCACGCTCCATTCACGATCCGTGAGTATCACCTCTATGTCGACGCAGAAGTCCAGGCTTACATCCTTGGTGACAGCGACGGCCCTCCAGGGAACAATGCCATACTCGCCATTGGGCCAGCACCCGTTCCCTTCATCAACGAAGTTACTGGCAAACTCCGACTACTGTAGAGCTTCTTCGAGTTCGAATCGTGGACGAACAATATCATATAGAGCCGCCGGATGCCCTTCTCTGTTCGTCTGGGTGTAATATACAATAGAATCTAGTGTGTACAATGTAGAGTGCTAGTAATACAATGCTGTCGTTATCTCGTGTCCGTCAAGGGTCGTGATGCAAACAGAACGCTTCAGAGACCAGCCAGGCTGCCTCCACTAACGGCACTACCTCCTGAGCCGGCGTTGCCTATAGTATGCGCATATAATAAGCTTTTGTCCAGGATAAAGCACGCAAGACTAACCAGAAAGCAGGTTCATACATCCGCCGAGGCCAGTCACACTACCGCCATTCGTATTCCCGCCCACGCCGCTGTAAGAGTTGGCAGCATCGCTAGGCCCTCCGCCCGACGAAGAAGATCCCGACGACCCTTCACCACCATCTCCTGCATTGCCTAGGATAATTCTTGGTAAGCTCGCTATTTTAGAAGTTCCGTAGACACGACTCACCAGACATCAGGTTGATGAGGGGGACCCCGCACAAGAGGTTCTCGAGCGATGAGATACCGGTAGCATCATCCACGGCGTTAGCCTGATAGCCTGTCACAGATCCACCCTGGGCGGTTCCTCCTGCTCCTGAATATGCGTTGGCGACGTGAGGGACGGGAGTCGCATCGACCTGGTTGTTGACGCCGAGGACGACAAAAAGGAGGGCGAGTGTAATAAACGAAGAGTGCATGTTGAATTGAATAGTAGATTGTAAAGGGCGTAGATTGTATAAAGGCGTGTAGTGGTGATGGTGGTTAGAGATGAAGAAGGAAGAAAGACAGGAGGTGCAAGAGCGCGTTATTTGTACTCTGCTTGGTCCTGCTTACGTCGCGTTCCAACACGTGCCGAAAATAACAGATTCCGTCAGTCACGTGCCTTCAATTTCCTTGGAGCGCGCCACAACCACCAGTGCAGCTCCAAGCCAACCGCGTCACTGCGGGGATGAATGAGCGTATATTAGTGCGTATCTTGGTTTCCTGAATATCTTTCCTTATCACCTTCATTATCCTCTCAATACTTGACATTTACTATGGCTGCCGCTAGTCTCTCTGTCGCTAGAGCTTATCAGCAATCCTTCTCTACTCATCCCAATACTACTTTGGCCGTCACAGGAGGGTCATTGAACGCACTAGGTGAGTCTATCTACTAGGCTTTTCACGACGTCGAGCTCACGTTATAATTATATTCCAGGCGATGTGGTAGCACAGACGTCTCAAATCATAGTGAGTAATGCTTTAGGCTTTCATTTAGCATCTCCTGACCGCGTCGCAGACGGGACCGAAGAACCACGAGAACCCAGCCATAACCTATGATCCTATACGGACTCTGCGCTTTTTTACGTTCGGTTTCGCCCTCAGTGAGTGGTTGTACAAACTACGC
>CEMG01177711.1:0-10110 GCA_001179705.1 Baeospora myosura
TGTCGTAGATATGGTTCACTTTGCCTCATACATACTTCTTTCCATCTATTGTCTACAGACTACTCTTCACATTCCATCTTTCCATGTAACATCACTTCCACGTCTCCTTTCACTTCTCTTCATTTCGGCGATTCATACTTTGTACTTGATTTACTTCACGCCACGGCTTTCTACGTACCGGCGGTCCGGTTACTCTATCCGCCCCTTCTGCGCAATAATCTTATCTATTCTCCCACGTGGTTGTATGGTTCTCTGATCTCACGACTCGACCACGCGATGACTCCGAGGTATGACCGATCGACGCGTACGCCTTTCATCAAGACTCTTCGAGTATCTTCCTCAACATTCCAGGAGGCCCCTACATGTTCTTTAAACACGCATCGCGCGATCAATGAGTCACCGGTAGTCATTAGCTAGCCCTATATAAGATGAGTCCCCATGTACTACAGGCCACCTTATCTTGAAATACATAACCCATTTATCCCTACTTACGCGTGAGCTAAGTTTGAGCCTTCAACAGAATAGATCGTTGTTGCAACGCGTCACGCTTGCCACTCGACTGTTCGACTTTGACGCGTAACGCTTTTCGCTTACACGATTAAGGACAAGGCACGGTGAAGTTATTGACTGAAAGACTCTGGTAATCTTTATATGAACTGACTACGAAACTGACCCTTTTCGACAACACTGGTGGACAAATCCAGACTCTTTCAGATCATTGACAAACTCACTTTGACCTTGATATTTCAGACGACTTGTCGACCCTGGACCACTCTGCTTATTCTTAAATTCATCCTCGCTGCATGACTTTATCGTCTGCTGCAAACTCTCAAGAGCCAAAGACTTCTGAAACATCCAATACTAGACGGCAAACTCGATCTACGACAGCTAGCACCGGTTCTCGCATTCCCGTACGCCGAGGACGACGATCTAGTTATATACTAATCACTCCTGACGATCCTGAATCGGCTTCTAACCAGAGGTCTACTACAATCTCAACCGACGTGACCCAGTCAGCTCGGACACCCATAGCTGAACCCGGACCCCTCCCTGACAACAAGATTCACGTCGACTCCGAATCCTCCCCTTTACCCGAACTCTCACCTTCTGAATCCAGCATCACTCCTATGACCGACCGCGCAAAGGCCTCAGACGACTCCGGTAGAGGATCGAGAGAGAGATCTCACACGACCTCAGACCAGGGACGTCGATCGAAGGAAAGATCCCAGGACGCCTCCGACCGAGAAGACAAAGACGAAGGAAAGGACATAGATTTGGTTGCGCTTGGTGAACCGTTTCTCACGACAGAAGAAGATGTAGTGGATATCGTTCGCGTGAAATTCAACTACGATGTTCTAAAGTCAATACATGAGATCGGGGATAATGAGGAAATTCTCGAACGCAGGAAGGATGCGTTGCAAAGAGGCGCAATTTCCTTAGACAGGAAGTGGCTTCTCAGTGCGGCACCGGCCACACGTCGCATGCATCGAACTGTTTTCAAGAAAGAACTAGCACAACTAGACAAAGTCCTTACCCACGCCAAGGTCGGATACATAGGTGAACGAAAGGTCTTCTCGCTTTCTAGGGAGTACTATGCCGAGATGGGCAGCCTCCTATACAAAAGGATGAGAGACTCCTCCATCGCGTTCCGTATCTCGGGTCGTGCTCTACCTCCATTCCCAACCTGGTATTTGGGAGAAGAGGGAGGTAGCGTAGAGGAGGAATGGTTTACTGGAAACGATTTCGAAATTCTGGCAGTGGTGTACAGGACGGAAGTTGAGCACTACCTGTGGAAACTCGATAGGGTTTTTGATTTTGGTAAGCATTGTCCCAGGTTGGTAGTCGACGATGGTATGGACCCTCTTAGACAGGATGAGCTACTTGAACAGGAGGAAGTTCGTGAATCGACCAGAAATAGCCACGGAAGGAGAAGGCGTACCTCATCACCCGCACCTGTAAATGAAACCTTTGAGCCTGCCTCTGCAAGCGCATACGCGCCTAAGGAAACTGGCAAATCGTACATCACTAACAACCCTTATGTCTCTACGTTTGGAACGATTCGTCGGAATAACGCATCAGCGTCGGCCGCTCCAACTAGGACGAGAAGGTTGGCCGAGATCTTCGAGGAGACAGGTAATGATCGCATGCGAGATGGTAGCGTCAGAGACCCACCTCCTCATCTAGACTCTCAAGGCGATAGACGGTCCGGACCTCCAGAACGTGAACGAGAGAAAGAACGTGAGACAAGGAACGGTGATAGAAGAAGAGCCGGGGGTGATCCAGATCCCAGCAGTTCCGACTCCGATGGAGATGACGATTTCCCTAGAAGAGGGGACCCCAGGCGTCAACCTCTTGGACGACCCGAGCGCGAACGAAGAAACTCACCGCTTAACGGCTCCTCACATGCTCCAGTCTCTAACGCCTCTCCGGCGGAAGCGCAGTTCGATCTTAAACTGAAAGTGCAGGATGTTCCTAAATGGGATGGGAATACTGACACCCTGGTGAGATGGATGACCAAGCTATCAGACCTCTGCAAGGACTCACCAAAGGTATTCCAGCAGTTAGGAAGAGTAGTTCCCAAACGGCTGGAAGGGTCTGCAGAAACATGGTACTGGTCGTTGCCGCTTGCGAGACGCTCAGAGGTCGAGAAGAACTGGGATACGATCAGAATTGCGATCGCCTCGTTCTTCATGAATCGTAAGTGGTTAGACAGGCAACGCGCGAAAGCGAATCGAGCTCGTTATAGGGAGTCTGGTTACACTAAGGAGACTCCTAGTGAATACTTCATCAGGAAGAACGAGTTACTCACCACTGTTTATGATCTTGACGACAGTGAAATCATCATGCACGTTATGGACGGCGCGCCCGCCAACTGGAATACTATCCTGACAACCCAGTCCTACGAGGATGCGGTAGCGTTCCAGTCGGCGATCAGATTCCACGAAGAATCCCTGTTGCGATTAGATAACCGTGACACGTGGAGAGATTTCGACCGAAGCACCGATTCTCGGTATCATCGGGATTCAAACGAGGACCGTTCATCTCGGTGGTCAAACGGACCGAACGCTCGCGTCAATCTCGTAGGCAGCAACGGGCAAATGGAACCTCCAAGGTTTCCTAAGGACGACTCCAACATCTCCAGACGAGCTACGCCAGAAGAGAAAGGCGCACGACCGTGCAGACACTGCGGGAGTGGGAAGCATTGGGATAGGGAATGCAAGCACGCCCCCCAAGGCATGAGAACTGCTCGGACGCGTTTGGCATCATGTACCGTCGACGAACTCCAGGCACAGGACGACTACGATGACCTGTTCTATAGTCTCGACGAACGTATCCCGGCGGAAAACGCGTCAAGTGAGTCGGGTTTTGATCATTCCCTCCAGCCTACTGAATCCGCTGACCACCCTGCTAACGCAAGCGGGACATACCTGGCTCAGGCTTCAGCTCTGGAGGGAGACGAAAACTTTTCCGCCGCGTCAGAAGATGATCTTCCCCACGATGATCTTTACCCCACCAACTCGAACATCCGTTCCAAATCCTTTCAAGTCCATTCTACTTCTTGTGAGCCGTACCAATATAAACCCGCTCTGAACAGGAGAACTCGGCGTCGTCTTGCGCAGGCCATCAAGTCTTCCACGTTCCACGTCCACGGTACGACCCTACACAGCGCAACCAAGCCCCTGATCGAGCTGAAAAAACTGATGGAGAGGCCACCCGGCTGTGCATTCTTGGGATCCAAGCCCACGGAGGCCGACGCCAGCGTCAACGGGCTTGATGACTTTATCAAGGTAATAGTCGACTCCGGATCCGACATTACTCTGATTTTTGAAGCAGCTCTAAAGCGTTTAGTGGTCAGCCCCCGACTTCGTGCGGGTCAGCAAATCAACTTGGTTCAAGTAACCGGAAGCTCTCTGATATCAGGATACGTCGTGCTCGACTTGTACTTCCATACCTCCGAAGGACCAGTCAAGATAAACGTCGAAGCTTACGTTGTCCGAGGAATGAGTACGTCCTTCATTCTTGGGAACGACTTCGCTGATCAGTACTCCATCTCGGTCATCAGACGAAAAGGAGAAAGTTATCTTGACTTCGGGGAATGCGGCCGTCAGCTGCCAGTAGTAGCCTCGACATCAGCCCCTCTTGTTGACGAACACGGTAACGCGTTCAAAGTGTTCGCCATACCCAAGGGCGAGGGTCGCATTCCTCGACCTCAACTCCACCGAAAGAACCAGAGGTTGCGCCACCGCCGACTCCTCTCAATCAACAGAGGACGAGTGTACTCCGACCAGACCATCGTTATACAACCAGAAACGATGCGCAAGGTGAAGGTACGGGCTCATTTCCCTGACAACGGTGGCGCGCTTTTCGTTGAACGAGCTTTACTTCATAGGGGGAACGTTGACAATATGTACGGAGGCGCTGACTCGCTCATCACAGACACTGAACCATTCTTGCTCATCTCGAATTTCTCGAAGGAACCAGTAACGATAAGCGAGGGAGAATTTCTGGGTCGAGGCCATAACCCGGAAACTTGGTTGGACAAGCGTCGAAGAGCAACCCCCGAGGACCTGAAGCGCGTTCACGCACACGCCTCTCTGGTTCGTAGTCTTGTCGATTCTAGGACGGAATCTGTACTCAATAGTGAAGTCAACGCTATACAGAGCGAAGCAAAGATCTCTTCAAAGGCACTACGAAACCTGTCTGAGGACGACGACCCCGTTGCTGAGCCTCCCTTAGAAGGCGGACCGAAGACTGCCGAGGTTCCGCCAGAGGACGTACCATCGAGTAAGCTGCTCGAGGAGGTCCACATCTCACCTGATCTTACAGACATGCAGAAGAGTCAATTGGAAGAGGTACTCCTACGACACCAGAAAGCATTTGGACTCGACGGACGCTTGGGAAGCTACGATAGCAGAGTTGAGATACTACTGAAGGACGGAGCGCAGCCGGTTAGTCTTCCGCCTTTCCCGACATCCCCAGCGAAACGTGAAGTGATGGATCAACAGATGGACGCATGGATCAGCCAAGGAGTGATAGAGCCTTCCAGGAGTCCATGGGGAGCGCCTGTATTTATCGTGTATCAGAAAAATAAACCGCGAATGGTTATTGATTTGCGCAAACTGAACGAGCTCGTCATCCCTGATGAATTTCCACTCCCAAAACAGGACGACATCCTCCAGGCTCTCACTGGATCTCAATGGTTGACAACATTGGATGCTCTATCAGGATTTACACAGCTCACCATGACGGACAGTGCGGCCGAGAAGTTGGCTTTCCGTACCCACCGAGGGTTGTATCAATTCCGTAGAATGCCGTTTGGATATCGTAATGGTCCAAGTGTTTTCCAACGGGAGATGCAGAAGGTGCTCGCCCCATTTTTGTGGATCTTCGCTCTAGTCTATATTGACGATATTGTAGTATTTTCGTTGACTTTCGAGGAACACCTCAAACATCTCGACCAGGTCTTCAAGTCAATAGAGGACGTCAATATCACACTCTCCCCCAAGAAATGTCATTTCGCGTATCAATCGCTTCTTCTCTTAGGACAGAAGGTATCGCGACTCGGTCTCTCTACTCATAAGGAAAAGGTGGACGCGATACTCCTGCTCGATGAGCCACGTAACGTCCACGAACTACAATCATTTCTCGGTATGATGGTCTATTTTTCGGCATATATTCCATTTTACTCCTGGATAGCTCAGCCATTCTTCCAGCTACTGAAGAAGGGCACGAAATGGGAATGGACAGACCTACAGCAGGAGGCCTTTGAATTGTGCAAACAGGCTTTGACCAACGCTCCAGTCAGGGGATACGCCAAGCCCGGTCTTCCTTATCGTGTATATACGGACGCCTGTGACTACGGTTTAGCGGGGATACTTCAACAGGTTCAACCGATTCGTGCGGGAGATCTCAAGGGTACCCGTCTCTACGATCGTCTCGAGAAAGCTTTCGATCTTAAGGAACCAATTCCTTCCCTTGTCACCAGCGCTTGCAAGACCTTCAACGACGTCCCTACACCTGGTGAGTGGGCTAGTACTCTTGATGATACTATCGTACAGGTTGAGCGTGTCATCAGTTATTGGTCGCGTGTCCTGAAGTCGCCAGAACGCAACTACTCCGCCACGGAAAGGGAGGCCCTTGCACTTAAGGAGGCATTGATAAAGTTTCAACCTTTTCTCGAAGGTGAACAGATACTTGCCATCACTGACCATGCCGCGCTAACCTGGAGCACGACGTTTCAGAACGTGAACCGACGTCTACTCACCTGGGGAACTATATTCGCAGCATACCCAGGTTTGCATATAGTCCACCGGGCGGGACGTGTCCACTCTAACGTGGATCCAATCTCTCGACTCCGCCGCCGCCTGCCGCCTCAGACGAGTCCAGATATTGATCATATAACGCCGATTCCGACGCCCGCCCCCGACGATCAAGATCCCCTTTTGGACATGTACGCGACTCTAGGAGAACGCTTTGAGGAGAAACTTCTCTCTGTCGCATCCCAGTACGTTAAATCACTGGGCGATGAGGTGCCCTGTAGGAGCATCAACGCAGTTGTTATTAACGTCGACGGTGATGAAGCGTACGCCGCGTATCAAGCAGATTGTAATTATCTGACTTCCTCCACCTACAACGTAATGGTTGGCATATCTGATGACGAATTAAAGGAATGGCGCGATGCTTATGGGAACGACACTCATTTTGCAGCAGTACTTTCTTACCTGAAAAAAGAGAGCGACTGGTCGAACCCCCATTACCCCCAATACCATTACTCCGACTCGGGACTACTCTACTTTGAAGACTGGCGGGGTAACAATCGTCTATGCGTCCCGGAAGGATTACGGGTTGGAATCATGGGAGAAGTTCATGACACCATCACCGAGGGCGCGCATTCGGGATATGATCGGACCTATAACAGGCTCGCGGCTACATACTATTGGCCCAAGATGTCCCGCGACGTGAAGAACTATGTAAGTACTTGCGACGTATGTCAGAAGTCAAAACCGCGATCACATGCGCCCGTCGGTCTGCTCCAACCAATTCCTATTCCTGAACGACCCTTCGAGGTGGTTTCAATGGATTTCATACCGGAACTTCCTACATCAGAGGGATTTGACAATGTCTTGGTGATAGTCGACAAATTGACCAAATACGGCACGTTCATTCCCTGTACCACGACAATAAACGAGGTCGACACTGCACGGCTGTTCTTCAAACATATCATCAGCAAATACGGGATACCCCGGCAGGTCATTACCGACCGTGACACGCGTTGGCGAAATGATTTTTGGGGAGAAATCTGTCGTCTCATGGGTATGAAACGTTCACTGACAACTTCCTATCACCCTCAAGCGGACGGGCAGACCGAAATCTTAAACCAAGGACTCGAGATGGCGCTTCGAGCCTACGTAGGACCATCCCGTGACGATTGGAGTTCCTATCTCGACGCGCTCGCTCTCTCGTATAACACCACTCCCCACACGTCCTCTAATGTTCCACCTTCGTACCTTCTCTACGGTTACACCCCTACTACAGGAAGCACCCTCATTAACGCGTCAAAAGCAATTCCGCGACCAATGAGTGGGGAGGGCGATAGTGAGGGCAGCGATGCGAGCGTTATACGACATGAGGACGCGCAGACTATGGTCGAGGCTTTCGAGGCAGAACGATCGAGGGCTAAGGAAGCACTACATCTCGCTCAAGTCTTTCAACGAAGGGATTATAATTCGGGGCGTATCAATACGGAATTCGAAGAAGGTGATCTCGTAGTGCTCAATCCTCATACTCTCCGATTACTGAGATCAGAAAAAGGCAGAGGCATGAAACTTCTCATGAAGTACGATGGACCCTTCGAAATTATTAGAAAGTTGAGCCCAGTCGCTTATCAGCTGCGACTACCAACTTCATATGGTATTAATCCTGTTATAAATATCGCCCATCTGGAGAGTTACAAGCTATCCCCCGAGGAACTCGGCGAACGACCAACAAAGAAGATCAACCGGGCAGACTTCGAGGATCTACCAGAGGACGAGGTCGAATGTATCGTCGGCGAAAGATGGACCAAACGACGGAACAGACGCGTACTGCAATACAAAATCCGATGGAAGGGATACAGGCCTGAATGGGACGAGTGGAAGACGCGCTCCGAATTAGGAAATGCGCCCCTAATTCTACGCGTCTGGGACCGTCGACGTCAGACAGAACTGGGAACTCCCCAGAATACTCTGGAAGTTTCGTCATCCCCAGAAGAGACAAAGGAACGAAGGACGACGCGTCAGAGGAAGAGGCACGAGGGAAATTAATTCGGAGATCGGAATTGAGTTCTTTCAACTATAAAAGACTTACCTCTCACTCATTCTTTCCTTCACTCTTCCACCAGGAGCCCCAATCATAACTCGCCACTCGTCCTAAACCTCTTTATCGTCCTCATTCTCCTGTACATCTTTGTAACTTTCTCTTTCAACCTTCGCCCATATTCTTTCAACAATGTGCCTCACCCCTCACAACTCCCAAGTCATGTCTCTCCGCCCTCACTCTCCCATCCGTACCGTCCTCAACGCGTATCGCAAAGGCTACCTTCGTGCATACATCCCCAAGGGCGTCGACGAGACTGTCTTCACGCGCAAATTCTCCTACCTCGACCTTCACGCTCGCTACAGGAACGGCCGTACTCACTTTACGCTCGATTCCACAGTACTCCACAAATTCCGTGGAGGCTTCCAGTTCTTAGCACAGATTGTGATGTGCGCCGCCCACGATTTCAACCCCCGTTTCGACCCACTCGAGAAGATGCCTCAGTTCACTCCGCGTGCGGCGCTAGAGGAATGGGGCACTCTCAACATTCTTCCCCACAACTACATGGCATTCTTCCCCGAGGACTTCCTCGTCCCCGTTTACCATGCCGATCCCGACTACATCCTCGACATCTACCAGAAGTTGCAATCTCTTGCATACTTCTACGTCCTCTGGATCATGGAGAGAATGGCCATTAGCCTTCGCCTGGGCTACAACTCCGTGGTCAACTTCGGTGCTTACTTTGGAATGACCAAGACCGAATTCATTTCCGCGATGGCTAGTGAGTCTATGGACAGGGCAGGGATTCCCAAGGAGGATGGTCAGTATCTTTGTTCGAACGCGTGTCGAGCTCATGTATTGACGCGTTGTTTGCCTTCGGCTTCTAGAACTCGCCCTGATCATTCATCCCACGCGATCCAACAGCGCCCTGGCGGATCTTCAGAACGCGATGATCGAGTACGACCCGAAACATCCCGAGTACATTATTCCCGACACTCCGGCTCAGTTCACCGTCGATGATGAAGATCCAATGAACCTCATTCGCTTACAGCTCGAGTGTCTCAATCTGAACGAGACGCTTGACTTCGACGTACATGTCACCATGTAAGGTGAAGAGTGGGGGGGCTATGTCGTAGATATGGTTCACTTTGCCTCATACATACTTCTTTCCATCTATTGTCTACAGACTACTCTTCACATTCCATCTTTCCATGTAACATCACTTCCACGTCTCCTTTCACTTCTCTTCATTTCGGCGATTCATACTTTGTACTTGATTTACTTCACGCCACGGCTTTCTACGTACCGGCGGTCCGGTTACTCTATCCGCCCCTTCTGCGCAATAATCTTATCTATTCTCCCACGTGGTTGTATGGTTCTCTGATCTCACGACTCGACCACGCGATGACTCCGAGGTATGACCGATCGACGCGTACGCCTTTCATCAAGACTCTTCGAGTATCTTCCTCAACATTCCAGGAGGCCCCTACATGTTCTTTAAACACGCATCGCGCGATCAATGAGTCACCGGTAGTCATTAGCTAGCCCTATATAAGATGAGTCCCCATGTACTACAGGCCACCTTATCTTGAAATACATAACCCATTTATCCCTACTTACGCGTGAGCTAAGTTTGAGCCTTCAACAGAATAGATCGTTGTTGCAACGCGTCACGCTTGCCACTCGACTGTTCGACTTTGACGCGTAACGCTTTTCGCTTACACGATTAAGGACAAGGCACGGTGAAGTTATTGACTGAAAGACTCTGGTAATCTTTATATGAACTGACTACGAAACTGACCCTTTTCGACAACA
>CEMG01177720.1:0-29015 GCA_001179705.1 Baeospora myosura
AGCAGTCCGTAGCACTCGCGTCCTCAAGTCCTCTACTCTCAGAGCGGTATGTCTCATTTCATCTCGCCATTCTCATTCTCTCCATTGCTCACTCTTCTCGCAGCCCAGACGCTCAATCGCAACAACTGGCGCAGACTCCACCGCGCCCCCCAACCCTCCCCCCCGCAACAACAATGCCATCCTCTTCGGCGCCCTCGCTGCCGCAGCTGCCGGCGGAGGGTACTACTGGTACTCCAGCAACCCCGATGACGTCGCCGCCCTAAAGGCAAAGGCCAAGAAGGAGGAGGCCGAAATCAAGGCGAAGGGCGCAGAGCTCCAGAGCGCTGGGAAGGACCGCGCGGAGACGGCATACAAGCAGGGCGAGAAGAAGGTCGAGGGATATAAGGTCAGTTTGCACCCACTTTAATCCAAGCCCACGCTGGACCTGCACGCCATCCTCCACCCTTGTGCATTTTTGCTGACTTCGTTTCGTTTTGCTTTGACTCACAGGCCCAAGCCGACTCGACCCTCGCCTCCGCCGAAGCCCACGCCCGTGCAGCAGCCCACGACGCCCAAGCCAAATACGACGCCTACAAATCCTCCGCCTCCAAATCGCTCTCGGACGCCAAGGACTCCGCCGGGCGCACGCTGCACGACGCCAAAGACTCCACCGAGTCGCTCTACAACGACGCCCGCGCCTCCGCCTCCAGGACCCTCTCCGACGCCGAGCGCAAGCTCCTCGGCGCGCGGGACGACGCGCAGCGCAGGCTGAGCGGCGCGGAGGCCGATGCGCGGCGGGAGGGGGAGCGCGTGAGGGCGGAGGGGGAGCGCCTGAAGGGGGAGGCGAAGGCAGGGTGGTTTAGCTGGTTGGGATGGGGGAAGGCGAAGGCCGAGGACGTGAAGGAGGGCGCGGAGGATGCGAAGACGGGGGCTGAGCGGAAGTTGGAGGACGGGAAGACGGGGGCGGAGAGGAAGGCGGAGGATGTGAAGAGGGATGTGCAACGGAAGTAGAGAGTGGGTTTCCGACTTGCCTTTCTCTTTCATCGCCTTTCTTTCGGTGTACGATCGATGGACTATCACTCAAAATTCAGTATTGAAGCAGTAGTATTACTATGAGGTGTATTATTATATGAGCGGGCTGCAATGTACATATGTTCGCTGTAATCTGGCTGTAATTCAGGATTCATCCGAAGACGAGTCTCCCTCGCTCTCCAGACACAGTCAGCACCCGAGTTTCCCCACTCTCCAGACAATTGCAAAGTCAGCACCCAACTCATCGCGGCGTCAAGATCACCAAGTCCGCAACGCTCTTGACTGGTTCTTGATATGTACCCTGGCCGCGGCGCCTTATTGAGACCAGGACACCAGACGCGTCCCCAGGCATTTACAGAGGCAGAAGTTGCGATTTTAAATTGTACGTGTTCCTCGTAGGACCTAGTGTTGCCGCGAGCTGAGCTGACTCAAGCCTGAGCGAACTTGAGTTTTGATGATTGCCTTATGGGGAAGCTCAAGCTCGCTCAAGCTGATGGACTCAAGCTCGGCTCAAGTTCTGTTCCCGACATGACTCACACCGTCACCACGTCTCTTTACCCTCTGAGTCCCTCCCTCCAGCGTTTATTGTCTGTCTTTGTGTATAATTCACCCCAATACGATGTACCTCATGAGCTCCGATGCATACCCTACTCGAAATCGTCATGCGCCAAGTCCCGCCAGGGCCGCCTTCGCCCCACAAGCCCCACGCGCAATTTAGCGCTCCTCACTACATCATAGACAATGTACGCGACAAAATGAAATATATAAAGCGTTTTTTCGACGCCTTTTACCTCCCTGTATACACCCTCATGATGGCAGACTCCCCGGAAGAACTTCCAGAGTCTCCTGCTCAGTATTACTTCAGCTCCCAGACCTCTCAGCCTCAGGCTTACTCTACCCCTTCGCACGAGTACCACTCAAATACATACTCCCACTATTCACAGCATCCTCAACACTCGTATCCTCACCTTCATCCTGCAGGCCCTCAGAATAACATGTCATATTCGACGCAACCACCGGTTTCTTGGAATGCCAATCAGTATCAGTACATGGCCGGCCCATCGACACCATCTCCCGTGTCTCGGTCACGCCAGCGACATCCCCTGCAAAACTCCGAGCTCCAATTCATCAATGTGTCGCCAGGATCTGCAGCCCGGGGTCAACCGCCAGCATCCCGAAAACGAGTACGACCCGGTGACAATCAACAATCAGCATCGAACAAACGACGCCGCCAGAACGAGAACATTGCGCCATCAGCATACGGTCCGATGGTAGATCCCCACCCATTGGCAAGAACTACGGTGTTTGGTGTCGGTCCGGCAGAAACCAATATCGAGATGCCTGTAAGGTCCCATCCGGCATTCACTAATTTCGGATCCGTGACTGCTAGGCCGCGCAAGTCAACAGCAATCGCTAGTGACGTGTGGTTCTGCATCATGCCCTGTGATTCAATCAAGAAACCCGCAGTTCGACCGCCTGTGGATCCAGATAAGCTAACGAGGGAGCGACCAAAGGATGCCGACTTCATTGCCTGCCGTTTTTGCACGTAAGTTGCTACCATTGTTGAACCTTGATGCTGAGCTCACTCGTATGGCACTTGCAGGGGAAACGCTTGGACAGCATGGAAGTGCACGGATGGCCAAACTTCCAACATTCGGAATCATCTTGTTGATGATCATTGGAACACGTATCGGGAAGTCGTGCTATCCCAGCGACTCAAAGGCTGGGAAACGATTGGGAAGCATTCACACAGTTCTGCGAGGCAGCCTACGAGCCGTGAAGCCTTCTCGCTCGATGGATTTTACGATAAGTTGGTTAAATGGATTGTTGTCGATGATCAAGTGAGTCCCTCGTCGAATCACTGGTAGTGGTCTCTCATGATTTACTCACATCTTCCGCAGTCTATCAATGTCGTTGACTGCCCTGAGCTTCGCGACTTGCTGCTCTATATAGGAACAGAGCTCGAAGATGGGGACATTCCACATCGCACCAAACTGTCGGGATTAATTGTCGAGAATTTCCAGCGAGAGTATAAGAAGATGGCGACCGATGTTCAGGTACGTGTCTTTTTGACTCGATAACCCGCATGCTGACCTGTAATTTAGAATGCGCTGGGTCGCGTCTCCTTTACCAGTGATATCTGGTCGAGAAACAACCTTGAGTCCTACATGGCAGTCACCGCTCATTATATGGCCGAGTCTTTGGTGGACGGCCGTTTGGAATTGTGTAATCGTCTCGTTGCATTCCGCGCGGTACCCTACAGTCACACCGGCGAGAACTTGGCCGATGAGTTCCTGAACATCATAGATGAGCTTGGCCTGTCGAACATGGTACGTCGTGAGTTAGTATTTCAGAATTCAAAATTAACTCTGTGTATCATTTGCGAATCACAATAGCTCGGCATGGCAACACTTGACAACGCAGGGAATAACGACACCCTGATGAGAGGCCTCGAGATCCGCCTAAGAGAACGAGGTATACCTTTCCACAGACATGAAAATCGAATTAGGTCGGTCTATGTTGCCATGACGGTGGTTTGTATAGTATGATTGACATAATTACAGGTGCTTCCCACACGTCATTAACATCGCAGTCAAGACTGGCCTCAAGTATCTCACAAAGATCGATCCAGAAAAAGACTGCGAAGTTTCCGCGGAAGAAATCGAGGAAGTCTTTGGTTTCTTCGACGAGATCACCGACACAGCATACAAGGACGCCCTCGAGAGCGATGTCATTGCATCGTCACGCAAACTCGTCACTGGATGTCGTGCCTCGGGCCTACGACGCAAGGGCCTGAAGGATACAATCCAGGAAGGCTACGAATCAGGTGCATTCACCGAGGACAATCTTCGTGCGAGGACACTCTTGAGAGATGTCGACACCCGCTGGTCGTCTCTCTTTCTCATGAGTGATCGTGTCATAGAACTATATCCAGTAAGTCTCAGCCTTCACCCAAGTTGAC
The DNA here is from genome assembly GCA_001179705.1 of Baeospora myosura. Lineage (NCBI taxonomy): Eukaryota > Fungi > Basidiomycota > Agaricomycetes > Agaricales > Baeospora > Baeospora myosura. The sequence continues at coordinate 3,974 of CEMG01177720.1, forward strand.
TTTTTGACTTAGATCTATTTCAGGCTGTCCGTCTCTTTCTCGGGAAAGACGAAAATGCGGAGATAGAGCACCTACTTCTCTCCGACGTTGAACTCGTCGTGTTGAACGACATCCGTACCTTCTTACAGGTGTTTCATACTGTTCAAGAGATTGTTTCTGCAGAGAAGACTCCGACGCTTTCCGTTGTTCTCCCAATCTACGAACAACTCCTTGTCTTACTCGAGTCTCTCAAAGCTGTGATCCCGAACCTCAAGCATGCCATAAACGCGTCATTGAAGAAGCTACGAGAGTATATTGCAAAGGCTCGTCTTACTCCAATCTACGCACTCGCTATGGGTGATTATTTATATTCCAACACTCGTGCGCTGTCGCTGAATACCATTCTTGCCACAAGTGATCAATCCCACAATCAAGATGCAATGGATGCACAACAACTGGTCCCAGAGCGAATGCGACGCCGCTAAGAGATCAATCCGAAAAGCAGTAAGTACTAGGCTGTTTGTTGCATATATTACCTGTATCATTGATGCAATTCTTACAATTAGATGCTCGAGCATCAGCGCTCACTCCGCCTCAAGCGTAGTACTGCAGCACCTCTTGCTACCGCCGGCCGACGTCCTGTTCACACAGGCTCTAATGCAGCCAGATCGCAGGGCGCCGGACTTGCGCAGCTCAATGCACTGGCAAGAACAATATCAAGCGGGAGTTTGGTACGTCCTGGGAGTCCAAGCTCACCTTCCCCAGGTCCCTCCACTGCCGCAGACGATCAAACTGCAGAGCAACAAGCAGCCGCAGATCTTGCCGCTGTTGATGAAGAGCTGCAGCGCTGGACGGCCAGTGGGCTAATGTCAGACCTCCGTGAGCTTGAAGGCTTTGATATCGTGGTATTTTGGCAGGTGTGTGCGACGAGTTTTTTATCTCAAAAGGTTATCGAAAGGCTCACATTTTTGTTCATTACAGTCCAACAAATTCAGATATCCAATACTCTATCATATCGCACTGGATGTCCTGCCTGTCCAGGCTTCTGCCGTACCTTGCGAGCGGGTGTTTTCTTCAAGTAAGGAAACTGATTCCCTGCGGCGCTCCAATCTCTCGCCGGTCATGATGGAGATACTCCAGATTCTGAAGTACAGCTTTCGTGCGGAGAGATTGAACTTCACAGCTGGATTGTTGGCGAAGGAAGAGGAGCTCACGGAGCTTGATGTCGAGCCGTCTGTTATCCGGGATCTTATTGCTTCGGGGGACATTGAGGGACTCGAGAAATTGATAGAGGAATCCCTCTCGTAGACCACATATATATTTGACTTCTATCGAATACCCAGCGACGACGAGACTCACCTGAAGGTAACATCTCTCGTCGACGTATCACCGTGGGATGACCCTTTTCCATATTGGGACAGTAGCTCAAGTTTACTTAAGCGCACTCAAGCCAGCTTGAGCGATTTAGCCGAGAGCTTGAGTTGGGCTCAACTCAGCTCGCGGCAACACTAGTACTAGGACCCAAGTGCCGATTGGGGCTAAAGTATACGGCTGAGGTGTGATTGGGGCTGAGGTATGTATGGGGCTGAGTATGATTGGGGCTGAGGTATGGATGGAGGAGACGGGTCAACGCGACGTCCCTTCTCAAGGAAGGAAGTTGAGACAAGGTCAGAGTTTTTGAAAGCTTACGGAATTCCTTGGTTCTAAGTGAGTGCTCCCTGTACATATGCGATCACAGTGAGTAGAGAGGTGGAGAGAGAGAGAAGTCGAATGAGGGGGATCCCTGATCTTATCTCACGCCGCCCAGAATGTCAGATCTAATCTAATCTGTATCTCATTCTTTCTTTTCCTCAACCATCGACTCCTTCAGGCTTCAGACAGCTTCAGACCTTCTTACTTAGAGTTGTCCGAGATCGCTCATTCCACCAGCAGGATCTCACACATCGATGCTCACTTCAGTCTGCTCAAACAGTCATCCACTTACCCTCCAAGGCCTCCCACTGCAATTTGGACTCCCCCAGATGCCGATATCTATATCAAATCTGTCTCAGGAGAGACGGCCGTACGCCGGTGCTCGTTGCCATCTACGGTCACCTTTGGGGCCAATGGAGAAATATCCTACTTAGACGCCTTTCGTAGACGCCTTTGGACACCTTTATCCTTTAGACGCCCAAGAACCAGCCTGAGAGCTTGATCCCGAGTCACAGACTCACAGCCGCAGTGACTGTCGTCGTCTTTCAGGCGCTACGACTATCTACACCTCAGCATCAACGACAGAACTCTCAGCATCTACCTGGAATCGACAGTGAAAACAGGTCATCGACAATACCCATTCGACAACCTGGAGAATGCAGCTCATTCTCTCTCCTTCCGAGGGCTCCGCAGCACGAAGCGACTCAGGTATAAGGTAAGTCTAAATTTCAACCCCACGATTCCATTGGTCCTCACATTGACAATCTGAACTCTTTAGGGACGCTACCAATGGCAGCGTTCATCCCAATCCCACTTTCAACAGCGACCGCGACAGTATTCCCACCTTTTTCTCGGATCTCCGACAGCCGCAAACGCAAACTCAGACTGAGACTGAGACCGTGCACATCATCCTCGACCACCGTGACGATGAGCTACATGGCTCCTTTTCACAGCTCAACATCAATGAGAATGGTAATGGCAATGGTGATATGCAGTCCTCCCAAAACACATATCAGACGCCGGTAGACACCCAGACGCAGTCAAATACGCAGTCGTCATCGAACACCCAGGCGCCGCCTGTCGACCCCCCACCGTACGCCTCTGACCTCTATAGGGTGTCGGACAACAGTGGCTTCACACCTATCATGCCCGATATTGTGCCTATGCCATCATGGATCCCTGCACCTAGTCTTCCTGGTCCAAACGCCCGTCCTCTCCCGCCTCATCCTAACCCCGAGGAGGCCAACCCCGCGTACCATGAGCAGTTCTTCAATTCCGACCCAAACTTCGGGCCGGTACTTAGCCCAACATCGTCCTCGTCCTGCCCCACATACATATCAGAGCTCTCCGCCCAGCTTCCCTCGGCGCACATGGCCGTCGCGCTCTCCCTCCCGCCGGACACATCCGACTTCCTCATCTTCTGGAAGACCGTGCTCGAGCACTTATTCCCCAAGGACGAGGGGTACACCGTCTCGACCGGGTGGCGGCGACATTCTTCTCATGCAGATCATTCCCTCGCTGAGCACGACTACGGACCTGGGTATGTCGCCTCAGGCTACGTGCCGGAGGATTGGGAGCTCGAGAAGAACGACTTGGATGCCCAGGCGACGCTCGTCGTGTCGCATACTTCTCGTAAAGGAACATACGGCCATGCGATGGGGGCGGAGAAAAAACTCTCTCTGGTCATCCTGCGGCTCTCCCCGCCGGAGGATTTCCCCATTTCGCTATTGAGAGACGAAGCGATGCATGTGATGGAGACGATCTTCAAGGTTGAGAGTAATGATTACCTTGCTCGTGACGGTGGTGTTGGGGTGCTGTGCATCGCAGCAATGGGGAAGGCGTTCAAGACCGTGTTCAAGCCCGATGCGTACAAGTCTAGGTCCATATTCAATGATAGTCCCCTTAACGCCATCTCGAATCCCAATCGCACTCCTCGCACTCCCAATCGCAATCCCACTTACCCTGTGTGGGGGGTGTCGGCGAGGGAGTGGGAGGAACAGCGGGAACAGCGAGGGGCGGTGAGGGTCTGGAGAGAGGCCTTGACTCAGGGGGAGAGGGAGAGGGAGAGGAGAGAGGAGGAGCAATCGTATAACTATGATTATGACGAGTTCATGCGGAGTGGACGCGGGTGGGGGCAGGGACCTTCAACCTTGGGCTCAGGCTCAGGCTCAAGGGCACCCCGCGGGCAGCGAGGGAGAGGCGGAGGGGAAGCTGAAGGGGAAAGGGTTGGAGGACCACTAAAACGGGAAGAAGTGCAGGGGGAAGAGCAGTGTGAGTGGATGGAAGACGTTGCCAGTGAAGTCGGGTGGGAGGTCTTGGAAAGGTTTGCTGAGATCGTCAGGGCGGGGGTGGGCCATGGATTTGGTCCCGCGACGACGAACATTTATTCTGGGCTAGCGAATAATACTCGTGCTGGCACTCGTGCTGCGCCTTGGGGTATGGCTTTGGCACATGATGCTGCTGCCCCGACATGCACGTCTCTTCCGCCCCTACCACCTCCTCCGTCTGCACCGGTGCCATCTTCAGCTGCACCCTCCACCTCTGCTCCAATCTCGGTTCGTCACGCATTGGGATCCGCTCTCACTGACGCCCTGATGCGCTTCAATCCGCCTATGCACAGTCCCGAGGATCACGCCACATCCGAGAGAGATGATGGGAGGTGGTTACCGTTCGTTCGAGATGACCGTCGTGTGCAGGTTTATCCTGCTGCGACTACGATGACTGCTGCTTCGTTGATGCAAGCTGCGCCTCCTTGGCCAGCGCTTCCAGCTCCGACCTCCGAGCCTCTAGTAAGGAAACCCAGAGTCAGGAAACACTCACGAGCTGAAGAGGATCGTTGTATATCTCGGAGTGATACATATGAGAGGGACACGGAAAAGGATTATGGGGACGAGGATCACACAACATTCGAGAGAGATGATGGGAGGTGGTTACCGTTCGTTCGAGATGACCGTCTGAGTCATGTGCAGGGTTATCCTGCTGCGACCGCGATGACTGCTGCTTCGTTTATGCAAGCTGCGCCTCCTTTGCCGGCACTTACATCTTCCCCACCTTCCCCACCCTCTGCTGCACATCCGACCTCCGCTGACGGTTCCACCGTGTCAGATTTCATCGCGCGCTCGTTCATAGTGTCTGATGCTCAGGCCGGGCTCCAGGACACTCACCGTGACAGATCGCACCGCCAGTCTGACGGGTTGTCCAGACTTATCGACGCTCACGACGAAGGGCCTGACTTATCTAGGCATTGGGAGCACCGTGACAGCTCGCACGACGACTTTGACGCACACTCCCTATCCAGGCTTTTGAACTCTCATCTCGAGAGCCCGTCCGGCGAAAGCGACTCGCTGTCCAGGTATATGGACTCTGAACGCAGTGAGATCGATTTCGAGAGAGATCTTGGGGGATGGTTCACACCTGACGATCATGATATTCGGATGGATGTGGATAGGTATTAGTCTGGGGTAGGCTGTTTGATCTCCCGCAGACGTGTATATGGATCTTGCAAGTCGGAGGGCATCTGGAGGGCCGCTTGGTCGTTCGGGGTTTAGTCAATGTAAGGCAGAAAGAAAAGGAAAGAAGTCTCAATTTTTGTACATGTACGTTCTGAGCTGTTGTGAGCTTTCGTTGTCGTTGTCGTGTTTCCAGCTTTCTTTGCAATTGCTGGCGTTCTTGGATGTATTTTATACGGGTGTGTAGTCTGTGTAGTCGGTATGATTTTCCAAATCATTATCGATGTTATCTGGAGCACTGTTCGGATCTAATCTAATCTCAACGCTCTTCCCCACAGGAGGGTTCTTTTTCCTTCCACCAGCAGCGTCGTACCGACTCCAATGTCAATTCGACACAGATCTCCTTCATTTCTGGTCAATAGAGACACAAACCCACCGGCCAGTTTCCCTGAAGCTCAATAATAAATGCTTCAAGCCAAGCGTCGGGCGCTTATGCTGCCCACACGACACACTGATCGCGCTACGAAACGCTATCTTGGCGCGATAGCACTCACACCCACACTGTTCTGAATTCCAATTTCTCATCACCACTTCGGGTCATCGGGCTGCGGGCATGGCTCGTTCCAGAAGTAACTCTTCCTCTTCCAGCTCGAGTACAAGTTCGGACTCTGCTTCAACTTCCCTCACACCGACCAGCTCAAAGCACCGGGGGCTCCTCAAGCACAGCAAGGCAGACGACAAGAAGAAGCAGAAAGAAAAGGACAAAGACAAGCACAAGAGCCACCACGGGATCTCTCCAGAGGCTGCCAGTAAATTAGCTACAGCTGCTGTCATAGGGCTCGCACAGAATCTCGCTGCTGGAATGTCTACACCCCCTGCTGCTGCAAGCGATAGCCACCACCACGGCCACCATGTCAATGGCGAACACGAGGGTCGGCCCAGTATCAACGAGCATACCTCCCTCCTAGACCGTCTTCACCTCCCCCACCGTCACTCGTCTTCGTCTCGTCACTCATCTCACTCGCACCACTCTCACAACTCTTACCACTCGCACCATTCCATCCAAGTCATCGCAAAGAGACCACCCACGAACGCCCGGGTGCGCGCAGTCGTTTGGAGCGTGCTCACAGCACTGACGATCGCCCTCCTCGTGGTGCTCTTGTTCTTCTTCGGCGCTTTGCCCGCTGGCGTGAAGGTCTGGCTGGGTGGACTCCCGCGGGACCCTTTGGCTGCTGCAGGGGTCATCCTGCAGAAGGCACCTATTATCGTAAGCCTTCTCTCCTCCCCTCCTCAGGATCCGGAGGCTCATTACCCGAACCATCGTACACAGGACGGACACATTGGTGCGACACTCCTTGTACTCTCCAGCCGCACTGAAGCTATCAACTAACTCCGATTCTCTTCGCAGACCTCCCAATCCAAGCCCGCTTCCGCTATGCCAACAACATCTCCGCGATCGACCTCAACGGCAAGATGCCTGGACACGTAGACATTCCGCGCCTGAGGAAGGGTCAGGTCGGCGGGTTCTTCTGGTCGGTGTATGTCGAATGCCCGGACCCGCAATTGGAGGGCGAGGATTTCCTGGGCGCGAGTTGGCGTGTACGGTACGTACTACGTGGTGGCCCAGCAGGCAACTTCCCAAGGGTTCATAAGGCTAATCAAATGGTTGTGAATTGGACAGGGACACCCTAGAGCAAATCGACATTTCGAAACTGTTAATTGAGAAGCACTCGGATACGTTCAAGCTCGCATTGACGGCCGGGGATATCAAGCAAGCTATCTTTGAAGGGAAGATCGCGGGGTTGATTGGTGTCGAAGGGTACGTCCATATGTCTCCTTTATAACATACCATATCACCGTGTTATTGGATCCTGTTACTGACTTCCCACCCTTCCAGCGGCCACCAACTGGGCAACTCCATCGCCGTCCTCCGACAATACCACGCCCTCGGCGCGCGCTACGTCACCCTCACGCATACCTGCCACAACGCGTTCGCCGACTCGTGTGGGTTTCTCCCAGGGATCGAGCCGTTGCATGGGGGATTATCGTTAGTGCCCCCTCTCGTCCCCTTCCCATTCCACGTCTCTGACCAATGGACTAATTAATGATCAATAATCACCTATCACTAATCCTCACTGATACTCATACTCACTGATACAATCCTTCAGTGACCTTGGCTACGCCCTCATCGACGAAATGAACCGCCTCGGCGTCCTCGTCGATCTCTCGCACACCTCCGACGCGACGGCGACGCAGGCGCTCAAGTACTCCAAGGCGCCGGTGATGTGGAGTCATTCGAGCGCGCGGGAGGTGCATGATGTACCCAGGAATGTGCCGGATGAGGTATTGCAGTTGGTTGGGGAAGGAGAGGGGCAGGTGGATGCGGTCGTCATGGTGTGTTAGGTTCCGGTGTGGTGGATAGGTAGACTCATACTCATTGATGCTTTCATTCGCACTTGTGATTACAGGTAAACTTTGCGCCATTCTTTGTCGCGAACGACGGGAACGCGACTCTCGCGGCTGTTGCTGACCACGTTGATCATATTGGGAGGGTTGCGGGGAAGAGATAGTCAGTCTTCTTTCTTCCTTTCTTCGACCTTCGACCTTCTTCCTTTTCCTTCTTTTCCCTCGCTTTGTCTTGATGCTTCTTATTGTCGATGTTCACTGACTCACCCTTGCTGTTCACCTTTCTGCTACGTTAAACGTATAGTGTTGGAATCGGAAGTGACTTTGACGGGATAGGAGATACACCAGTTGGGTTGGAGGATGTGTCGAAGTATCCTGCGCTTGTACGTTCCTCCTCTTCCCCTTATAATACCTATCACATTTCCGTCCACTGACCCCCTTCCCCTTTTTCGGTAAATAGATCGCAGAACTCTTCAAACGCGGCTGGACACGACGCGAACTCGCCGGACTCACGGGCGGGAACTTCCTGCGGGTCTTCGAGGGCGCGGAGCGGGTGGCGAGGGAGCTGAGGCGGGCGGGTGCGCAGCCTGTGGTGGATCTGTATAAGAAGAGGAGGGATATTCCTACGGAGCTTTGAGAGGGAGTTAAGGGTCAAGTACTCAAATGGATGGAAGGAAGCACCGTGCATGGAGGGGCGGGGATGCATACAAGGACTAGTTGCTGATTTAAAATGTTGCGTACGTATTTAGGAAAATTGGGTGGATCTGTGATAGCGACTGAATGGGTGGATATTGTCTTTCTACTGCGTAACTGCAGCTAAGAGATTTCGAACTCGTGTTTCAAGGACGCTTGAGGCGACCTCATGAGCATGCTGTCGGCCGGCGTAGCGCCGGTGAATGGTGAATATCTGGACTTATGAACGTTCTCTTTTTTTCCTGTGCGACTCCAGCTAAGATATTTCGAACTGGCGACTCTTCAAGACACGAACGCAACTAATGGTCATCCTGTTCACTGCTGGCACCGTATACTTGTAAATGCAAAAAAGCATATCATTATGAAGCTGAACTAATTGTAGCGCCCAGTAAAATAAAACAGGCCGTACGTGGCCATGGACGCGGAGTCGCGGACAGTGGGTTCTTAATTCATTCCGAGTGTGTAAGCGCCATTCAATAGGCGTTAGGCCACCGCCAAAGATAGACATGACAAAATCAGACGAATAATAGACTTACGGCACAAATCTGTCCTCCGCAGCACCAGCGCAAATTCTCCCAGTGGCTTGATGAACTCCAAAGGATAGCGTAAGCGAAGCTGCACAAAGTTGTCAATGATGAACGGAGCCTGTCAAAACCTCCACATACATAGATAGAAAGCAACTTCGAAGGAGCGCCTGTGTATGGGTGTATTCTTTAGATACCGATGGAGACGGTCGGTATGAAATGTAGAGACATGATGAATTTTCAATTTGGAGAAGGCTGAGAAGGCTGTTCAGAAGACTGTCGTCACTGCTAGGCCCATTGTCGGGACATCGACATTCCAAAACTGTGAACCGATAGCCGAGGGGCATTATGTCGGTCTAAAGTTGTGAGATCCTCCGTCTGAATTGCGAACCATGAGGCCTGAAACGAGGTCGCGATGAAACAGCTCATCTTCGAGTCTCGAATGCCACAACCTAGGTCGCCTCCGTGATGGACGTGGATGTACGAGCTCTCCTAGTACTGGAAATGAGATATGTTTCGCCATATTTGAATTAAGTTGGTCCCTGGACGAAGGATGTTGAACTTGAACTGTGAGAGAAGGCCGGTCAATTGCACTGCGGGATCGCATCAAGATTGAAATCAGCACTCAAAGGGAATTCAAGTGTATGCCATGGATCACCGAGATGGTAATCATTTCCACGAGTCTTCGTAACAGGGCTGCAAGCGATAATGGGAACTCCCGTATACCACACATGATGATGACGACGACCATAGTCTGAGTCTGGCATTCAAAAAAAGTATCCAATTTAATAATGAACTTGCGCGATTGAACCCGAGCTCACATTTTTGCGCTGCACGGGGGCTCTGATTGATGTACATTGTACATGTACGCCCGATGACCGACAATCACAATAAGTAGTGTGAATCAAATACCATGTCGTTGGACACATTGTTCTACTACTGGTATTGCCTGTAGATGGGTCGGAAGTACTTGAAGCGGTGAGATAACTGAGTTGTCATAATTCTGTTCAGAACTTAATCATGGTCAGGGTCATAACATCTGGGAAGGTTACAGTTGTTACTTGCTTACCAGGGTATGCATTTTCGGACATGAATGAGCCCTCCGGGTGTCATGGCCGCCAAGCGCGAGTCGTCGGACTTTGGCCATCGACAATTAGTGTCGCCCCGCTTGCAGCCTTGCACCCCGCCGTACATCGGCGGCGGTCAGGGTCTCCGTCCCATTCCGTCGCTCGAACCACAGTCAGACAACGGGGAGTCAGTCCTCTCTAGCTCGCCTTTACCTCAAACGACATCGCGCATACTCTTGATTGATGTCGAATACCAGATTGATGAACAAAGTGCATCTCTTGATCGCCTCCACGTCGTCCGATGTCGCATTGCCAGCGAGTACTATGCTGTACTATGAAGCTGTAAGTCAAAGAAGACTTCGCTTCTTCGCAAATCTGCCAACCGACGCTCGACGCTGGAAGAATCTGGATTGATGGCATCTGCGCATGCGACATTTCAAACTTCATAAGACTTCCAACCGAGCGCCGCATCACGGATTTAAAAGATACGCATCACAGCCGCCAACGAGCACCACGAAAATATCATAATTCACTAAAGTCGCCGTCGTCGACGCCTCGAGGCCTTCAATGCATGCAGCTTGAATATGCCCATCAAATGACAATGTGATGCGAATGCGATAGCATGTGCCGATGTGTCGACGCTGTGGCGACGTGTAACTTCTGCAATTCAAAAAACCAGACCGACGACCTCCGGAGGCTCCGATCCTTCAAAACATTGTTGTCCCTGTATCAAACGGACTGGGTGGACCAGAGTGCGTAAGTGCGAGCGAGTCAGATCGCCCGGTTGACCGGTTGGCCTTTGGAATGAGCTGGCCTGGGGTTATATGGAAACCATATTTGAACCATATGCTATCAATCTCACAGAGTCTGGGAGTTCACTGCATCTTTGATGGTGGAAATGCCCGCGCAACGCCCGGCGTGAAGCTGAGAGGGTTCGATGATCACGACAAATCGAGGAAAATGGCGATGGGGGAGGGGGGCTGTCACATAGGAGATATGTTTACTAAGGAGGAGGAATCGCGTCGTCGCGACCTTCCATAATTAAAGATCTGGGTCGTTCTCCGCAGATCAGGTCGACCATTGGCTTCTTTATCTGGTCCCTGACTGTCTGTGCGTTAGGGCCAGGGCAACCAGGACGAAAATATGAAAGCTTAACTGCAGAGTTTCCCTTCCTTGAAACATTGCTGAGCAATCATGCTCAATTGCCGATGACCTAGGACCAATATAGACGCCCTTGCTTTTTCCACTTCAAGGGCGCCGTGATCCAGTAATACGTACACGTATAGAAATGATTTGGTGGCGTGCAGTGTACTCGGCCACACTGGCCCACACATAGAATGACATCACCCCAAATCACCCCATTTTCCTCGTTAGATCGGAGTGAGGAAGGCAAGTGCCGTTTAATGAGAGAAAAAGACCAGCATGCTGGCGAGAACAACAGGTTACTGTCAGATGAGAATGTGCTCTGAGTGGGGGAGCATTTGATGCCCGCCTTCAACGCTGATGGCTAAGGCCAAGCCGCAGCGGAAGTCTGCGGAAGTTGTGTGGAGACCGTAAGGAGACCAACATGAAACTCCCTGTGTACGGCTCTAGAACTTCCGGTGGGTGATAAGTCCAAACACCATCCCTGAAGCCAAGCCTTCGAGGAGGTTCCAGGACAACTGCAGCGGCAATGCAACGACAACAGTGAGACGCCTGACAAGTATGTGACGGTATGTCTCAATAGCTGAAAAGGTGGATGTTACAGCAGTTACAGCATCGATCAATTTCCGTACTGGTGGACTGTGGTGCCGGCACTGACAGAGTGTTTGACAGATTTCGACAGAGTCCGTGCCGTAAGTACCAGGACTGGAATCAGAAGGAGGAGAAAATTTCAGCTTAAAGCGTTGTTGGGGACGAAGCGAGGAACTGGACTGCAGCAGAAGTCTATCATGATGCTCTCTTGAAGTCTCTTCTCTTGCGTGTAAAGCTTGTGTAAAGCGGGTGTTTTCTGTAGTACGTAGCCCATGTCGATCCTTGCTAAGGCCGAGGCAATCAGATTTCCCCTGTGAGTACTACGCGAGTTGGCAACGCACTCACTTGATCCTGGAAACGAAGAATGTTCTCAACTAAGCTTAGCGAGTTTTGAACAATGCAAACGCTGGCTGCTTAGCCGTGTAAAGATTCTGAGAAGCAGAAGAGAAAATGCTTCCACGGAAGTATTTTTTGGCGCAGTCCACTGTCCAGACCACCAAATTTTCGCCCGAGTGCCAGTGGAAAGCAAATGCCAGCTAGCATACAGGCACAAAAACCATACCGTAACTCTGAGTAGACGGTTGAGTGCAGACGAAGTGTCCAAGGGAGGCTGATTCACAACTTCCAAGAAAGAATTTCAAAAGTCGTCAGAGTCATAGTGTGGGAAAAAGCGGAACTTGTTCCTCAAATGGACTGCCCCTAATGGGAAGGCCATCTCGCCTAGCGCTGTAAAGAAGCTGTCGACCTTTTCCAGGATGCCACTTTACTTCTAATCTCTGCCCCAGGCTATAGTCCTGACTTTCACCCTTTTTTCTCTGCCACCGCTCGCAGTGATGACAGCCAAAACTCGTCACAGCTTGTCGGAGGACGACCCCTTGTCGAGAGCAATTGCGCCCCCTGCCAACGAAAGTCCCGAAGAACGTGAAGTTCGCCTGGTGTCAGAGAAGGAGGCTAGGAAGAGATCAGAAGCCATCGACGAGGAGATCAGTCGACAGAGGAGTGCTGAGAAGAAATCACCGAAAGCTGTCAAGGTTCTTCTACTGGGTGAGCGGTTGCTGGCTTACTTACATGTTCGACCTCGTCATTAAACCGTGTAAACGTACTTTGGTGCAGGTCAAAGCGAGTCAGGTTTGTGCTGTATTTCTAAGTACTCAAGTCAAGCATGATGTTGATGTATATATCGTTGTCAAGGGAAATCAACAACTCTCAAAAGTACGTTCACTTCCGTTGGCCACAATGCGATGTCTGAGTGCGGTCCAATTTCACAGATTTTCAACTCATCAACTCCTCAAAGGTTGGGAGCTTTACTTATAATTTATTCAACTAACTAATTTTTTGTATTTCTAAGGCGTTTCGTGCTGAACGGGCATCATGGCGAGCCGTTGTTCAACTAAACGTTGCAAGATCTATTCGATTGATCCTCGAAGCCATGAAGGAGGCGCAATCGCAGAACTCTGTCTCGACTCCGTTCGGTCGTACATTAAACTCAACTCCCGAGACCGACTATCCTACCCTCACTACCGAACATCAGAAGTTGCAAATACGCCTCTCTCCTCTAATTCGCGTTGAAGAAGCACTGTTACGAAGGTTATCGCCTGAGGGTGCGATCGACTTTGAAGCCACTCGTCTGTCAGCTTCAAGCCTGGCACAGATATCCAATCTCCCACGGAAGGAGGTGTCTGTGAATTCTGCGGCACAATGGAAGGGTGCATTCGGGCGTCTCTTGTCGACGAACATTCGTGACAGTGTGGATAGTGAATTTGGCATTGATTTCGACGACCCAAATGACCCTGGAGTCATACTTCACAACTGCTCCGAGGATATGATACGCTTATGGAACGACCCGACCATCAAGGCTTTACTGAAAGTGCACAAATTGCGATTGGAGGATATGCCTGGATTGTGAGTGTTTCAACAGGAGTTTCTGCTTCAGCGACTTGACCAAGCTCGTAGTTTCTTGGACTCACTGGAGCGGGTCACTGCACTGAAATACATTCCCACTGACGGTACAGTGTCAATAATCATTACGGGGAGGGAATTGTCATTGACTAGGATGTTTTTGAACAGACGATATCCTAAAAGCTAGACTGAAGACACTGGGTTCGTTCCGACTCCCGTTCCTTCGTCTGTAATAGCCTAACGTTGCTTAGGTGTATCTGAGCACCGCTTTCGATTGAAAGCAGGCAAGTCCTTCCTCCACGGATGCACAAATTTCCAAAGGCTAATGTTACTAATCATAAAGGTAAAACAGGCAATATGATTAGCCAAGATTGGAGAATCTTTGATGTAGGTGGGGCACGCTCTCTAGTACGTTATGCCTTCTCTCGTTTCACCATAGCATTGGAACATTAAATCTTCATCTAGCGAGGTATGGTCTTCATTCAGGCACGTTACTCGCAATTGACCCACCATGTGCACAGCGGCATGGGCTCCCTTTTTCGACGATATGGATGCTATCATCTTTCTTGCGCCAATAAGTTGCTTCGATCAGGTTTTGGTTGAAGATGGTGCTGTGAACAGACTAGTAAGCCTACCCGTCTCGCATATGTATAATTGATTCAATCCCACGACAGGAAGATTCAATTCTTCTATGGAAATCTGTCGTGACAAACCCGTTGCTGAAGGACACGGACCTAATTCTATTCCTCAACAAATGCGACATCCTAGAGGCTAAACTGTCCGCCGGCGTGCAGTTCAACAAGTGGGTTGTGTCGTTTGGTGACCGACCAAACACATTTGCTAGCGCATCTCACTGTGAGTCTGATAGTAAATCATTGGCTTCGTCCGTTTATCAACTGATCTCGTCGACTTGATGCAGATTTGAAAAAGAAATTTGGTACGGCTTCATCCATACTAGTTACGGTAGTGTGAGATATTGACCTCTAATGGTCAAGTAGCGATAATTCTCAAACAATCTTCCCCCGCTCCACGTCCCTTCTACTGTCATTTCACTTCTGTTACGGTGAGCTGAACACGCTACTGATCGCTTCATCTTTCTTATGTTCTTGCGACTTTGAACAGGATATGAAATCGACCTCCCAAATTTTGGGCAATGGTGTGTCAATCTTGTATCATGTTTTCACCCCGGAACTGATTCTCCCCATTATCTTCGTTCAGTCAAAGACATGCTTGTCAGACATAATCTTTCCAGCAGCAACATGATATAATGTTGCCTCGTCCTCGTCTTCTTGCTTGTGGTGGCGTCTCCTCCGCTATCCATAATATTCCCCATATTGTATAATCTTGTAGGTGTATCTGCGACATTGCTCTGCTTTATGTTATTCTCGTAAATTGTGTATGACTATCATATCTTGATTTCTGTGGGGTGGAGTTGTGGAGGCCGGTGTTAGATAGTACGTTTCATCGGTACGCCACATGTAGGAAGGAGGGTCGTAATACACTCAAACTCTGTTTAGACGCGTTTAGTAATATGTAAGCACAGTCTTTCGACATGACACAGGCATTGTAACCATCTCGCACATGTATGTAGACATATCGAGACCCGCAAAGAGTCGTCGAAATATCAGGCACTTGCAGCTTGCTCAGGCTTGCAGCGCCAATGTATGTACGTTCAGCCCCTATCATTACGTCAGCTCATCCTGCACAGGGACAGTGGACCAAACACGTTGAACGTTTGACTCGACTTTCGCCAAACTGTTAATTCGCATACTTGACTTGTACCAGCTCTTGTACCTTGCTTGCTCTTGGCCATGTCTCCTAACATTCTCGCCCATTTCAGCTGCCTAGATGAACTAATACAGGTCATATACCAGAGCCTGGACCGCTTCGTAGTGCTCTCGAGTGCTTCCGACGATGAGTGGATCGTACATGTCGGGCTTTCAGGCGCAGAAGGTCGCTGGTGGAGGGGGAGCTGGGCTGAGGCAGATGTGCTGAAGTTAATCGTTAGTGCACATCGAATTATCCTTGTGAATAATGTCTGATGTTCCCGGGCGTTGCGCGTCATTCAGGGCTCCAATGCTTCCGAAATACTCATCGAATCCTTCGCGGAGAAGTTGGCTGAAACTATCGTTCAGGGAGAAATATGCATCACTGATTGGACTGTGGATCCTGGAGCTGAAATCAAGGTGAGCTGGACGCATAGTCGATATATGTACTGCAACTAATGAGCTGTGTCGCTAGTTGACTCTCGGTCCTTCCTCGAAGAGACCCTTACATATCCCACTCGTTGAATTGAGCTCATCGGACGCGGCTTCATACGCCACAACTGTCTTCCTCGATGTCAGTAGCTCGGTTCAATCCGACCGACGCGTCTCTCATCACTTCTGAATCTCCAGATTGCATTGCAAGCACAGTCCAGGAAGTGTCAACTGCATGGCGGCTCCATCTCGTCGAATTTCACGACACCAGCGCCTGCTGCAGGTATGTCTGGCAAACTTGGCGGACAACCTCTCCCAGTGAACATTGTTCATATGTTAGTTGCAGTACCTTCCAAATCCTCTCGAGACCCAAAGCCTCATACACCAGTGGCGACTTCGGCATCGAGCTCAAGCAAAGCTCCTGCGACAAAGGCTACCAGCTCTGCCGACAGCAAAGCGCAAGAGGAAATCCAGAATCTGAAAGCGGAACTGGCGAAGCAAAAGAAACGAAAGGAGAAGACACCCGACGTCCCTGAGTCAAGTAAGCCTAAGCACGCAAATGAATGCACCGGTCGGATATCTAAAGGGGTCTCTTCCAGAAACGAAAGGTGTCCGGCCCATGAAAGGAGCGTCCCTTGCGAATCCTAACAAAAAGGCTCGCAAATATCAGGCAATTGAATTTGCCAGCGACGAAGAATAGAGCCTGGCATATGGTGCAACAGAACCTTGCCAGGACCCGGCTAGAAAAAGCTTCCATGCCATAATGTGTAGGTTTCTGGCTATCCTAGTCTAAGAAGACCTCGCTCATTGTGGTGCCCTTTCATTTGTGTAGCATGATTCATGTATGCAATATACCTCCGAATACGGTTTTGCGACTCTATCTTAACTTCTCCTTCATTGAGAATCCAACGATGACACTGCTGACAGTGCATATCACCGGTTCCCAACCTACAGATATCACTGCTGTAATAAAGGTCATAGGAGTGTCGGTGTTTTGCATCCGTTACTAGACTCCCGGAAGCCCCTGGTTGGGAGGAGCTTACTCCTGTCAGGACCTGTCGCCTTCTCATCAGAGTACTAGGGATCACCAGGAACGCCCCGTCTCGAAGTTCCCGTGCTATCTCCGAAACGTCGATATCCCTCGACCAGCTGGCGAATCCGAGAGACTCGAAGTATTGCGCTAATGTACCGAGGAGAAACAACGGCGAAAGACGGAGCTGTGTTCTAGTCTCGAGACGCCAGGCGAAATTCGCGGGATTTTGCTGGAGTCAAACTGGAGTCAAAGTTGTCGCCGCTCTACCGGAATGACTGCGCCGGGTCAATTTGGTTGCACATGTACCTGGCCAACGTGCAACATGTCTTTTATTGATTCAGCGAAGATGAAAGCAAGCAACGTGCGGTCGGGCCATACGTAGGATACTACCACTTGGCTTGTACCTTGCTTGCATATCAAGTATCCATCCCTCTCCATACCTGTACGATCTTGAGGAATTGAGAGTGAAAGTCGAAAGCTTGATCGTTTCACGGTGTGATCGATGGTCGTCCGTTGACAATTCGACGCGTTGGCAGGAAGACACCGCCACCGTCAGACGCAGGGCATTAGTAGCCGCGATTAGCCGCGCCTAAAATCAGCCTAAAATATAAAAGTCATGGCCGATCCGCCAGCACAGTCGTTTCACTTCCATTCATCTCACCGCACAAATTCACCACGATGTCGAGCCTTTTAGCATCCCTTCCTGCTGGTCAGGCAGATGGCAACGCCGCTCCTGGGGTGGAAGCAATGTTTCAGACCATCGTGTCTATGTTACAGACTTCAGTGAGTTGTCCGGACATAACACGTAGCATACCTTACTGAAGTCTATTTCAGCAAAAGGATATCTCGGATCTAAAGCACGAGTGTACTGAGCTCAGGCTTGCCAATGCAAGCTTGGAGCGCCAATTGCGCGATGGAATCCAGGTCAGTACATGCTTCACTCAGATAGTCAATACCCGATCATCTGATAGCTGCATACCAGATTCAAAAATCTGGGACACCTGGATTTATGACTCCAGCAGCACCGTCAAGTCCACAACTCCGCGCAAGAAATCCATTCTTTACTCCTTCCATCCCACAGCATATCCCTGCGATTGCAACATCGCAAGCTCATCACCCATCGCCTCTTGGCGACAATGTCCTTACCACATCTTACAATTTTGGCTCAAGGGACATCCCTGGATTCTATGTGGTCATTCCTGCAGGTGGTGCGGGAACCCGTTTATGGCCTCTATCTCGCGAGGAGCACCCAAAGTTCCTCCTCGATCTTACTTTGAAAGGCCGATCTCTCATTCAAGCGACTTGGGATCGTTTGCTACCTCTTTCTTCAGCATCACGCACGACCATCGTCGCCGGCCCAGGGCATGTCAAGAGCATCCATGAGCAGCTTCCCGACCTCCTTACCGAGAACCTTTTCTGCGAGCCCGGGCCAAAGGACTCCATGGCGGCCATCGGTCTTGCCGCAGCAATTCTTGCACGTAGAGATCCCGAGGCAGTCATTGGATCCTTTGCTGCGGACCATATGATTTCCGGTGATGATGCCTTCCTCTCTGCCGTCGCAGAAGCAGTCGAGGTAGCCAAGAACGATTACCTCGTTACTATTGGTATAGCACCCTCGCACCCTTCAACTGGGTTCGGATACATACGCTTAGGTGAAAAATTAGGCGTCAGCGGGGCTCCCAATGCCAGATTGGTATCGAGTTTCAAAGAGAAGCCCGATGCACGGACGGCGTCTGCGTACATCTCAACGGGAAAGTACCGGTGGAATGCCGGGATGTTCGTCACAAAGGCCACCTTCCTGCTTTCTTTACTGAAAGAATATCAAGTGGAGCTGTTCGATGGTCTGCAGAAGATCGCTGATTCGTGGGACGATATCACGAAGAGGCAGGTTGTGCTGAATGAAGTCTGGCCGGGACTGGAGAAGATTCCTATCGATAATGCGGTAGCGGAACCCGCAGCCGCAGAGGGCCGTGTTGCTGTCGTACCCGCCACTTTCGGTAGGCATTCACCATGAGAATCTTTGGATATCAAGCTGACACTCGTGTATCGCTCAATAGGTTGGGACGATGTCGGTGACTTCTCGTCGCTTGCAGACCTCATACCCGCCGAAGCAAATCAGCCACGTATCCTCGGAGACAACAACCTTGGTTCGTAGACAGCACTGTCACAAACCATACTTGCTGACACTGGTTTTCACAGTCATTACGGAGCAAGTCGCTGGAGGTATCGTTGTCCCTGGTTCAGGACGTCTCATCGCCTGTCTAGGAGTCGATGACTTGGTCATTGTTGACATGCCAGATACTCTGCTAGTGACTACTCGGGCACGCTCGCAAGAAGTTAAGCGCCTGGTAAAGAAGGTCCGGGAAACAGGATGGAAGCATGTCCTGTAATTTTACAACATGGATGATCTCGCACAAAGGATAACCGTATAACCCCTCATCGACATCCACAACTCGTTTTTTATTCGCTTTCGAGGGACTTTATTAGTGACCAAATCTTCTCTGAACTTCATATACCTACTTAGCACTTCCCCCACATAATACCCAAGCAAACAGATGGGCCCATAGCTAAGACTGTCTGTAGCCAAAATGCATAATCTGTATGAAGAGCTTCGGCTGCTTCGCGAAAGTTCGGCTATTTGGGCTCAGCCTCTTACCCCATTGCAACAGACCCTTGCAGACCATTACGCCATTCATTGCTCATATGTAGTGAGCCCAGGGTGCATTTGCAGGGCCACAACACACCTTGTCCTCGTTTTCATCCTCGGTTTATTCAATAATATATGCGGGGTACTAGCGAGCTTCATCCATCATGACTGAACCATCCCCGCCAAATTCCCAGTTCAACACTTCTGGCCACGACTACGGAACGATTCCTCGGTCAGCACGACCGGATCTTGACGAGTCTGCTGAGGAAGATGTCGGAATATCCACCACCCATCCTGTTGAGGAGGTTCATGGCCTTCAACGAGGTCTTTCCGCGCGGCAAGTGCAGATGATTGCAATTGCTGGGACTATCGGGACAGGGCTTTTCCTAGGTGCGCTTGAATCATATGCTTGAACGTTGCAGCTCGATAATGACAGTTACCTTCAGGCACTGGACGGTCTCTAGCGCAAGGTGGCCCTGCCAGCATGCTCATCTGCTACAGCCTGGTCGGATTTGTGGTATACGTCACGCTATTGCTTTTGGGCGAGATGGCGACTCAGTACCCGGTCGCGGGATCGTTCAACGCGTACACGACACGATTCTTCTCACCATCCTATGGTTTTGCTCTTTCGTGGAATTACTGGTTCAATGACGCTGTATCTGTCGCGTCAGACCTGACTGCCGCCCAACTGGTGCTCCAATTCTGGACGACGTGGAACCCATGGGTGATCAGTCTAGTGTTCTGGGTGTTTTTGGTGGGCGTCAATGCAACGCACGTAAAAGCATATGGCGAACTAGGTGCGCTTATTTTTGGTCGAGGTGTGACTCTACTCATATCATGGATCTTAGAATACTGGTTGTCTTCGTTGAAAGTAATCACGATCATTATTTTCATCGTACTCGGCATTCTTGTCAATGTCGGTGTGAATCAAGACCATACGTACATTGGGTTCAGCAACTGGCGGATCCCAGGGGCACCCTTCGTGGGCGGATTCGGTGGGTTTGCCAGGGTGTTCGTTACCGCTAGCTTTGCGTGTAAGTTCTCCACGGTGTAATGTTTCTCGATGTTCTCTGACACGCCTTTACAGTTGGCGGAACAGAGAGTTTGGGTATCACAGCGGGAGAAACGAAGAACCCATCCAAGAACATGCCAAAGGTCGTCAAATTCGTGTTCTGGCGGTGGGAAACTTCTTTCTCTGTTGTCTCTCCGTCATCTCACTCATATTACTGTTGTAGCATTTTGCTTTTCTATGTTTTGAGCATCTTTCTCATCGGTCTAAATGGTAAGATATGCCAAGGATTGATATCGAACATCACTGATTTGCTACTCATCTAGTGCCCTGGAACTATCCCAACCTGTCGAACAGGAGTACCACCACATCCCCATTCACAATCGTATTCAAGGAAGCTGGAAGCAGTTAGTCTATCGTCTTTGTGTATACAGGCAACAGCTAATCTAGAGTTTTAGCTGTCGCTGCGTCTTTCATGAATACTGTTATCCTCACCTCGGTACTTTCTGCTGGAAATCACGCCTTATTCGCAGGAACTCGAGTCTTATATGGTGAGTCTATCACCATGTGCGTCCTGATCTTGTGTACCTTACTGATCTTTTGCATTATAGGCTTATCCGTCACAGTCCCTCCTCAAGCACCGAGTATATTCTCATGGACAACTCGTCGTGGTGTGCCTATTCCAGCTCTACTGCTGACGAGCAGTGTAAGTGTTTTATGCTTCGGTGCAAGCTTCATCGGCAGCGGGGTCCTATGGGGTTGGCTGCAGAACATAGTTGGCGTATCCAATCAGGTACGTTCTCTTGGAAATTGTATCAGTGAGTTGATTTCATAACTTTGATTGGCGTCGGTAGATTGCTTGGTTGTCCATCGGCCTGGCGAGCTGGAGGTTTCGGACAGCATGGATTCAACAAGGGCGGCTCCTCAGTGAACTCAAATTCCATCCTGCATGGACGTGGCCATGGGGTCCTCCTTTTGTCGTAAGCATACTTAGATCTACTCAAGTGCCTGGTCTAAAGATCATCCTCACAGGTGGTGACCGTCTCTGCTCTCATAATCAGTGAGCACATTCCACCCTTCGGGGTTACTTGACACGGACCTGACTTGCTCTTACAGTTCAAGGATGGTCTTCGGTGATCCCCAAATTCTCACTAGTAGACTTCCTGTCGTTTTACGTCGAGATACCGGTCATGACAGGGATGTCGTTGGCTTGGTTATTTTTGAGACGACGGAGGTCGCGTATCGTCAAATTCAGCTCACAAGATGATGACCTGTCGTCAGCGCCTCTCCTAAATCCCCGTCCAGGTGCAGATAACACTCTCGCTCACAGAAGACCGACGGCGACTTGGTGGGAGAGTGACTTGGTGGACGTGAAGACTGTCGACTTGACGAGAGATGAATACGAGGAGGAAGAGGAGGTTGACAGACTTGACGAAGATCTACAAAAAGGACGCTTGACAGGGAGACTGCGGTGGGCTTGGAATCTATATTATTGGTTGGTATGATAATTTTCCAGCGCCTTCAATTAGATGAGTAGGACAACCTTTGCGGGTATCGGCCTAAGGCCTTCAATTTTTGTGGATTCCAACAAAGACCCAGCCTTAATCGAAATCTCCAGCTTGGGGGCAATTTCCTACAGTCTGACTGCTACTCGTGAATCATATGTATAGCGTTCTGTTCAGTGTTGATGTCGACTTGAAACCGACTTCAACTCGGAGCTTGGCAGAGCTTGGCCAGCTCTCATGTGCCATGTGGTGATCGATGTTTCGATCAATGATCAAAGGTACGATCAGCTTCCGAGTTAGTCGGTGCTTCTCTTGCTCCAACTTTTCTTCACTGAACTCTCCGGAGGGCCTGTTCCTGCCGCTTCTTTGCCCGTTGAAGCCTATTCGAATGATCCAATGTCCAGCCCAGCTATTGCGCCATTGATGCTCATCCCGGTGTACAAACCTGGACCCTCAATATATAGACGCTTTGCCTAAAAACCGGATCACGCTCAGGCTTTTAAAATTTAATCCCAGTGTGAGTTCAAAGTACTCACCGGAGAACCGCAGAAACATGTCCAAGTCGTCTGTGCCTCGACCTCAATCCAAGGACTCGAGCTCAGTGCACGAGAAAGCACCATCCGAAGCCGCTAGGTCTAAGGCTCGCGACCAACATGTTTTACCTGCGGAAGACGTTCATCATGGCCTCCATCGAGCTCTTTCCTCGCGACAGGTGCAGATGATTGCAATTGCTGGGACGATCGGGACTGGTCTTTTCCTAGGTGTGTATCCTCTCCTCTAGAGAGCAGAGTGTCGAATCTCATACATATGTTGTTAAGGGACTGGAAGGTCTCTCGCCTCAGGCGGCCCTGCTAGTATGCTCATCTGCTACAGCATTGTCGGATTTGTGGTGTACGTCACTTTGCTGCTTCTAGGGGAAATGGCGACCCAGTATCCCGTCGCGGGATCGTTCAATGCATACACCACACGATTCTTCTCGCCTTCTTATGGTTTCGCTCTATCGTGGAATTATTGGTTCAACGATGCGGTCTCTGTTGCATCCGACTTGACAGCTGCTCAGCTGGTGCTTGGGTTTTGGAGTACATGGCATCCATGGGTCATCAGTCTTATATTCTGGGTTCTCCTAGTGGGCATCAACACAACCCATGTCAGAGCGTATGGTGAATTGGGTGCGTGTTTTCTTCTAGTTCTAGCCCTTCCTCCGTTCATGATGTGATTGTTTGGGATTATAGAGTACTGGTTAGCTTCGTTGAAGGTTGCCACCATCGTCGTCTTCATCATAATAAGCATTATCGTCAATTGCGGTGTCAACCAAGAACACGGGTATCTTGGGTCCAGCAACTGGCGTATTCCTGGAGCTCCCTTCGTAGGTGGCTTCGGTGGTTTCGCGAGAGTGTTCGTGACCGCTAGTTTTGCGTGTAAGTGCTAATTCCACATCGGTCTGTTCGCTTGACTGAATGTGTTGCAGTCGGCGGCACGGAGAGTTTGGGCATCACAGCCGGAGAAACGAAAAACCCATCAAAGAACATGCCTAAGGTCGTCAAGTTCGTGTTCTGGCGGTGAGAGATTTCGGCTATGTACTCCAGCTGCACAATTCTGAATTTATTCTACCTAGTATCATGATCTTCTACATTTTGAGCGTCTTCTTTATTGGGTTGAATGGTGAGATCTAGTCCTATATCACATCCACGTCTATTGAGATATTTGACCCACCCAGTACCATGGGACTACCCCAATCTGTCTACCAAAAGTGCAACGACATCTCCGTTTACGATTATATTCAAAGAAGTCGGAAGCAGTGAGTATATTGCATTCGCAAAGTAGGGGATTTGCTCACATCAGCCTCCAGCCGTCGCTGCCTCGTTCATGAATGCTGTCATCCTGACGTCCGTTCTCTCCGCTGGTAATCACGCACTGTACGCAGGTACCCGAGTGTTATATGGTAAATTTCCATCACTTCGGTTGCATGTCATTTTCTCATTCGTCCAAAGGATTATCTGTGAGCGTGCCTCCTCAAGCACCTGAAATCTTCTCGTGGACGACTCGTCACGGTGTTCCCCTCCCTGCATTGTTGCTTACCGGTAGCATAAGTGGCCTATGCTTTGGCTCGAGCTTTATAGGTAGTGGCGAGCTTTGGGGTTGGCTGCAAAACATAGTGGGAGTATCCAATCAGGTTCATTCTTTGCTGAACTTGCATACCTTGCCTGGCTAATATTGATATATAGATCGCTTGGCTATCAATAGGCCTATCCAGTTGGCAATTCCGAAGAGCTTGGGTTCGTCAAGGCAGATCCCTCAGTGAACTCAAGTTTCACACACCGTGGACTGCAACATGGGGACCCCCTTTCGTCGTATGTAGTTTAAACGCCCGAAAGCTTTTCTCATCTGCTGATTATGTTGAAACAGGTGATTACAACGACTATCTTAATTCTTGGTAAGTTCATCCTTGTTGATAGGTTGTATGGCAGCTAACATCTCTCGTGTAGTTCAAGGATGGTCTTCATTGTCACCGACGTTCGATCGCATTGACTTCGTCTCACTCTATATCGAGATACCCGTCATGATTGTAATGACGGTGGTTTGGTTCATTGTAAGGCGGACAAAGACGAGCAAGTCGAGCTATGATTTGCCCACTCCTACTCACCAAGGACCTGATTCTTCTTCGCATTCGAAAAATGTCGTGGGCTCGCGAAAGGCTTGGTGGCGCGGCGACTTGGTGGACGTTGACACCGTAGATCTATCGAGGGATGAATATGTTGAAGTAGAGTTGGATAGGGCCGAGGATGAGCGTCAAGAAGCGCGATTGAGGGGGAAATATGGATGGGCGTGGCGGATATTCCATTGGTTGGTATGATATGATACGTCGTTATAATGTTGCAGTCTCTTTCTATCTGATGCATGATTGATGCGCGCAAAGCAATTGCGTTCGCCAGAGTATGTACCTACAGGTGATTCCTCTTGTCTAAAGCCCGAGCCCTCAACGAGATTATTTAAATGTCTCCACACGTATCTCATATGCGTACGGAAGTCAACGTGCACCGATATCATACCAGCTGTACTGCTCAAATACGTACACTGCTCAATCATTTAGTATTTCTCTGGTGGATTTTCGGCATCCGTACGCTGGATGACCACGATATCTCTGCTATTAGAAGGTTTTTGGAGAGACAAGCGATTGTTCTGCTCGCCTTGGTTAATATAGCATCG
>CEMG01177731.1:0-16942 GCA_001179705.1 Baeospora myosura
ACCGATTGAAATCGACGTCGACATGGTAAGCAAGTACGAAGTTGCCGTCTGCAAGGCGCGTCTTCAACTGACAACGAGTCTTCACTTGTCTTTGACATTTGTCAGCGGTGCGCAGCCCACACAAAAATGGTCTCTACCCGTTGAGCAGAAATATTAAGCGTGATATTGAGCAGTTTCCGAGGTCTCAGGGGGGAATATTCGACAGATATCATGCAGTGAGGACGTAAATGGTCTGAATTCAAGTTCCCTGGCAACTACTAAGTCTATACCCCACGTCAAGCAACATTTTCACGGCATACACAGCTGTGTTATGTGCCATGAGTGCATGTCAATAGAGCATGACAGCCTCGGGCTTTCAGTAGCCGGCGGTAAATAACTCAGTATCGGTGCCATGGAATGAGCTTCCGGTCAGGACGGCATTCCTCGCGAGAAGCGTCTTTCCCAAATTTAATAGATCGGTTGTCAAGAGTTAACCATGCAGCTCTGTGATATGACGCATTAATTTCTTTTCGCATGCAGCAAAGAGCACTCACCCGTCATCTGTCAACTTTAGCTGGTGGCTGGCGACTGATAGGGGACCCGTGCTAGACACTACATTTATCGTCTCAGCAGGCAATAGGGCAAACGTGGAGGAGTTTCGTCATTTCAATACATGCCCTAAAGGTGTGCTGCTATGGGGCTTAATTGGGAGCCGTATTGAGAGCCGTGCTAGACCAGGTTCATTCCTGATTAATCCCGAAAATGGCGCGTAGTCTGACAAGTCTAGCAAATCAACGAGCGTTCGGTGCAGAAACTGACTCGTGTACGGTGGCAAAGAAGTGCATGTATAACGGTCACTGTGTCTCAAAATAGCTTATGAGCCATCATCTCTGAGTGATATTGACGGGTGCACACCCTTTGTTCTCTTTTGAGAGATATTAATTTTCCCTCCCGTTGCTTGAAAAACAGAAGCCCCGACACAAGCGGTGTGACGCAGTAGGGAGATAAAGCCCTTGCATTCCGAGAAACCATAGATCATCACCGGCTAAGGGCAAGTTCCGCGAGAACAGCAACGCCATCTAAACGGGGATCTCTCGGTGGCGAAGGTCAGTTGTGCCAGCAGTGCGGAGACTCACTATAATTAAACTGCAGCGACCTCAGAATTGACAAAAGAAGAACAAGAGAAAAGAAGTATGATGATTAGCACAAGGCAACCCTCATCTGTTCAATTGCGCCCAAAAAGGAAGAGGTCCTCTCAATGACCGATTTGTATCACCTAAGATCGTTGACGGGACAAATAAGTAGATCATGAATCTCTCGAGTACATCAAAGAGAAGCTGCTTGTCGCTGAACCGTCGTAGATTCATAACTGATTGGTACCGTTGCTTGGAGTAGGTGACCTAACGGTGATCATGATTCAGATGAGATTGATGACTGTTTGTGTTTGACTCAGAACAGCCCGCAGAAAACATAAAGATAGAGCGATTTATTCACGGAGAAACGTACGAGTGCAGCCGTGGAGTATGTCCATGTTTCAGCCCTGGATTGAGATCCTATCGCATTATACACGAATCCTAAATGTAGCCCGAGCAGATAGTTCTCCACTGGATTGGTCGTGATACCCGTGGGCTCTGACAGGCAAGCTCAGTAGATTGTTCGAACACGGAACTCGGAACTCGTATTCCAAGGAGAAACTGTGCATACCATCGCAGGGGCTCTCATTTCATGTGAGAAGACACGCGGGATTTTGGAGACTGGAACAGAGTGAAGGCCTCAGTGAAATTACTTGGGGTGAAACGGTAGCATGTTAGGTGAAATGCGGGACTGTACTGAGACCTTTCCTCGCCGTAGATTACATACGCGGGCCGCCATGGAGATTGGCCGACACGAATATTCCTTTTTGGCCAAAATCCTATCAGAAAGGTTATCTATCTCAGTATAGTCCGAGAAAAAGGAGCTCACTGACCAGCGCTTATCGCCATGGAACATGCGCATACCCGCCAATGATCCCACGCCGACCTCCAAAGAGTTTTTTTGCTCAACCTTCGGAAACTTGAGCGCATAGAAACGCGAGAAGTATATTGTCGGTCGGTCATACAGTATACCGTCTGTGGGAAGTTTGCGAGATCCGTGCCGCTCACTTTGGCCAATGGAAACCTCCGAAACTCCTGTGCGAATGCACAGTCCGCCGACGTTTGCATATAGGGACTTGCGGCATGCACGAGGGTCGTCGTCCAGGGGTGCGTTGGGAAATATGCCTGGATTTTCCCGAGACCCTGCGGTCAGGGCCCAGCAATGCAAAACGATGACGGCCATACCCAATGCCACACGCCAGCAGACGTCAACCAGTACCAGAAACGGATATATTGGAAGGTGTTTCATGTCGATCTAACACTGTGACAAAGGGGTATGGAGCGTGTCGGTATCGGTACCGCGAGAACACAAGCACCCCCCGAAGGCCGCGGGAAGGCCTAGAGTGGCTTGTGTCTAAACAACCTCGCCAAGGACAATCGAACGTACTGTTGCGGATAGCGAGCACAGGGGAGTTTGACAGCTGGAAAAAAATCGACATGCAGATGCCCGAGCAGGACACCACAAATAATGATCTCGGGGGTCCCTTTGTCTCCGGTGCCTTGGGGGTTTGGGAGCAACAGGTTCCACGGTTGGTTGATTCGGACAGCTTGGGATAACCGAGGTGGCTGCAGCGGTGGTTAAATTGGACGTGAATTTGATGTGAAAACAGAACAGAACAAAGCAAGGTGCTGGGCCCTGGCAGCCGCTGCAGTGGTTCCTGCCAGTAGCAGGCGGGGATAATTACCAAGAGGCACGATAGCGCACGACATCGCATAAAGTCGTTCCGATATTACTAGGTGTTTGCGGCAACGGACAATGCACATGGCCTCGAGTTTGATTTAAAACGATTGCTTTAGACATGAGGGCGAATCTTATGGTCTTCCAACTCGGAAATCAACATACTGGCGGAGTTGAGAAATTGCAGCGAGAGGATCAAGCCGAAAGATCGGGATTGCATGTGCAAGGGTGTCAATATGACAAGAACGCGCAACGTTACGGAAAGAGACCGAGGGTACACAGTTACTAGCCATGTAGCAGTGGAGGAATGTCAAGAGGAGGTCATCGTCGGAGTCCGAGTTGCGACGAATCCGGATTGGCGGAGTCGCCGATCACATGCCGCCGCACTCATTACACCCGTCTCCACCGACCAGCATCATCATCATGGCCAACAAACTGAACATTGAAGGCATCCTACTCTTTGAGCAGCCGTTTGCTCGAGTGCGAATCCTTGCTTGCTCTTTGATTCGGTCGCTTACTATCTGTCTGCGTATAGGTTCCCTATGAGAACTACCGCAAAGTCTTTCGCACTACCCAGAAGAATGTCGAACGGGAATTGAGCGCTGTTGCGTCGTCATCGAACGATATTGCACGACGTGCGAGATCAGGGGATATCAGCCCTTCAGAGATTGGCAAGGCAGTTGACGGTATGATTGGAAGAGTAGAGAGTCTGAAACGAAAGGTGCGCACGACTTCATTGGAATGGAGAAGGATGGAATCTTAATATCTATACACAATATCCATACAGCTCTCGGATTTACATGAAACGTCGGGTAAGCCGACGCAGGACGTTCTGCGTGAGCGCCTACAACACCTGGCAACTGTCGAAACGTTGCAATCCGCGAGTTCTCCGGAATTCGGAAGATGGGCGGACACACGATTGGACCGCTGGTTGGTTGACTGGGCGCTGCGTAACGGGAAGGATAAAACTGCCCGAAGGATTGCTAAAGAGAAAGATATCGAAGTGAGCGCAGCCACAACGTCGCATCATGTCAAACATATTGATCCAATTGCTGAAGACTTTAGTTGATCTTGATCTTTTCAGCGATATCCGACGAATTGAAGTCGCCCTCACACAACATGATTGCACCGAGGCTTTGACCTGGTGTAACGAGAACAAGGCTGCGCTTAGAAAGATTAAGGTACGTGTTGCCACCACTGCCCGTGTCATACATGCTGAATACACCACCCTCAATTTCCAGAACAACCTCGAGTTTGATCTGCGGTTTCAGGAGTATATCGAGCTTTGCAGAGCTGGCAGGAGGGAGGAGGCCATTGCCTACTCGAAGAAGCATCTTGTTTCGTGGCAGGACAGCCATCTATCGCAGATCAAGCAAGCATCCGGTTTGCTTGCCTTCCCCGCCAACACCTCGTGTGCTCCGTACAAGGTATCTGGACCTGACATCTTATCAGGGTTTTCAAAGGACTGATAAGTCACGTTTGCGATTAGCGCCTCTATGATCTTTCACGCTGGTCGACACTCATCCGTTCATTTCGCCTGTCCATATATTCGCTCAACACGCTACCTACCGAACCACTGCTCAACCTGAGTCTTTACGCTGGACTCGCAGCGTTGAAGCTGCCAGCATGCTATGAACATTCGACAAAGAACGTCGACTGTCCGGTTTGTGACGGAGAAGCAGAGTCGGGGTCCCAGGGCCTGGGTCTTGGAAAGCTGGCCGAAGGGGTTCCACTCAGTCACCACGCTAACTCCACCATCGTCTGTCATATCACTGGGAAGATCATGGATGAGGACAATATGCCGTTAGCATTTCCCAACGGACATGTTTATTCGAGGGAGGTAAGCACCGCCGATCTCGTATCCTTGCTCTCGACGATCAGTCCCTAATATTACATTCAGGCTCTCGAAGACATGGCTGCGAAGAATGATGGCATGGTCACTTGTCCTCGGACAAAAACTACTTGCGAGTTTTCTGCCCTGCGAAAAGTTTTCATTTCTTGAGGGATATTCGGGGACCATATGCGTGTAGCAGTAAGTTATGTGTATGAATAAAGTTGTATTCTTGTATAAAAATGCAGATGAAGAACATTAGTTTACTTTCGCAAATCGCGCATACATACACTCCTAGACCTATGAGAACATGGTCGGAATTAGCTCTTGCAGAAGTTACATACTTGGAAGTAGAGGAGCAAAAAAGGAATTGCCCACTAGCCGATTTGAACGACTGACCTCACCATCGCATGAAGATACGAGTGGCGCGCTCTACCCCTGAGCCAAGCGGGCATATCAAATTCCTTCCATATACCGTACATATGTACAGGAACTTTCCCATCGGCCATCTTCTCAGAGTCAACGGACCATCTCGACACGTCAATAGATACGATGGGGCATTTCTTGCTTTCCTTGCCGACTCTCACGTCGCTTTTGAGAGCTCGAACTGCAGCTCAACAAAGGCCCGGATCTTGCGAATAGGATCAAGTCCAGACCCCACATGGCAGACTCACTGTCGGTTTCAACTTCAAGACGGAAACTCCTTCGGCATGTGATTCGACGTTGGCCTCCTTCCTGCGACCATGTCCGAATCCCTCAGAGCTAGAGGGCAAAAAGTCGTCGAAGAATCCAAAATTGTCTCTATACTGAGCCAACCAGAAACCCTCTCCACTAAACTATCGAGGACCATAGCGTGGCTGGAACTCGCGGAGTGGCAAAGAGACAACGAATACATTGTGTCCGGGTACAGAAGGTAGAGACTTCCGTTTCGCCCGGTTGCGTTGCTCAAATGAGGATTTAGGGCGCAAAATCATTGGCGAGGTTGCTTCTCTTCCGTGTTTACATGTTCGTCCCATCTCTCACTTTACGGTCGGCGCTATACTGACACCCTTGCACTAGATTTACACAATGAGACCGGTACGTCACGAAATCGCCCTGAGCAACACAGTCCATGACCGATCTGTAGTCAATATCCATAGCCATCTTTGGGGAGCTGTGTTATTTTTGTATCTGTTAGCGACTTTCTATCCGGCATATCTACAGCATTATCCAACTACGTGGGTAGACTCGGCGGTCTTCGTCGTGTTCTTATCTTCTGCTGTCGTTTGTCTTCTGGCAAGCGCCTTTTTCCATACATCCACCTGCCACTCTGAAGCAGTACGTCTCTTCCGTAATGATCACGACTTGTCCCTTAAACTGAACATATCGAGCAGGTGTCCGCCCGTTGTCATGCATTTGATTACTCTGGAATTGTCATCCTGACCGTCGGCTCTTTCTATCCGTGCCTTTACTATGGCTTCTTCTGCGAACCCAAGTTCCAAATCCTATACATTCTATCGATCACTGTGTTAGGACTTGGTGAGTGATCGTGATCGTCGCTCAAATACTGTTGCTGATTTGGCTCATGTCGACGTTCTATTTATAAAGGTGCTTCCTACATCGTTTTGAATCCGGAATATGCCAAACCTACCCACCGCGGCGCTCGAACGTCAGTTTTCATCGCCCTAGGATTAAGCGCAGTCATCCCTGTGTGCCACTGGGTTGCTACACGCGGACTTAGAGAGCTATTCGCCGATATGGGCTTTGGGTGGCTGCTTGCCTCTGGGGGTCTGTATGTTGGGGGTGCACTACTATAGTAAGCGTCAGTCATGTTGTGGAACAGCCATATCAGACTTATTGCGTTACTCGTAGTGCCAATCGCATTCCAGAACGATTCGCTCCTGGGCGATTTGATTATTTCTTTGCATCTCATCAAATATTTCATTGCTGCGTTGTGCTCGCAGCACTGGCTCATTATGCCAGTGTGTTGACGGCATTAGATCATTCATACTCGGCGCAGCATGCATGCAGCAGTTGACGCGACATAGACGAACCTCCCATGTGTTACGGCTCCCAAGATATTTCATCCGTCAGTATTTCTCGTGCCTGTTGCCAGGCGTGTAAAGTTTTGACTGATTAGTAGGCAACATCGGCAGTTTTACTTACAGATCTGTCTGCCATGTAATAACATGTACGTTTTTTCTCCAAAGCTGGCCTGCTTCACTGCATTGTCCTGATGTCTCCCGTAATAGAGTGTCTGCAAATCGCTATCTGGTGATGTCAAATCACAATGTCTAATCGGAGCAGTATTGTCTCAGGGACCCAGGCCTCAGTGCCGGATGATTCTGGAAACGTTGCCTATCCACGGGCAGAATCTGTCTTTTCCCTGCCGGTTTTGGATGATTACATGGACGGCATTTCGCTGCGCTTCTGATTCAGAAGTCGAACGGGCCACGAGGAGAGATTTCGGAGCCGTTGCCCAAACCCGCTGCTTGGTTATCATCTTGTGGGTATTCCATCAACATCACGTATCAACATTGGGTTACCTGAGTAGCTATCAAGCAGATGCCATTGTACCGATATCGTACAAAGGCTCTCATCAGCATCACATCTTCGCTCTCAGCACGGACAAGCACCCCCTGGAATTTGGATGTGAATATAAGGGGTTTCGCGATGTCTGGACCTCCTTTACTAAGCACGCAGTCTTCTTGATCTCACAGGTTCGCTACCACTTTTTTTGTATCGTCGGAGACGAGCCGGGATGTCACTTCGGAGATCTTGGAGTATAATTGTCTTTCAGCGGGTACCAAAAGATAATAATAAACCCTCCAGAAACGCGCGCCCAGCAACCGAATGACACTCGCCTAGTAGAGCGACCATGTTGTCATCTATGGATAAATTTTACATATGGAAGGGAACCTATTGTTGGTTGCACGCCGAAAGGAAGCAGTCGATCATAAGCTCATGAAGCCGGTCACATTCCTCCCCTGCTTCCCACGTGTGCGACAGCCGGAGACTTCATCGGCAAACTGAATTCATTTCGGAACCGACCCAGAACTGCCAAAGATGTCCAGATCTCGCAACGTTGTTTTAGTAGGTTGATTACCTGATCTCTCAATGGCGATGTCTTCGACTCCCGCCACCCAGCAGGTGGTAATGTGGTTGCCTCCCTGCGCCCCTGGGATTTCGCCGGGAATGCTTGTCTTCTATCTGATTTCCCTGGCCGGATCCGGGGGTCCCCACGCATCATCAGGCTGGGTATAAAATACCTTGTGTTCTCGCCATGGACTATACTATTCCGTCTCGTATCTCCCGTCGCGTCCATCTCAACGGCTCCTCCTCCTGAGCCCCTTTCACCATGCCATACACCGTTGGGCTCCAGGCTGCATCTACCGCTTTCCTTGCTGCTGGCTTCTCAACTCAGTTTACTACTGCTGTCGTAATAATTCTCGTCATCATCCTCACTACATCCTCTCTGCAAAAAGACAAGGAAGATTCACCTGTGTCGTTACCTGGCTATTCCCTCCTTTCCATCATTCCGTTTTTCCGCCGCAGATTCGATTTCATAAATTGGGGATTCCGTGCCACTGGCCAATCTGTTTTCCAATTCAACCTTCTACGGGTACGTACAGCTCATCCAAGTCCACACGGGTACGACTAATAACTTCTATCATACACAGAACACTGTCATTGTCGTCTCTGGAGAGTCTGCGAGGCAGACCTTTTTTGCTGCGAAAGGACTCGATCTTACAGAGGGATTCAAAATCCTGTCTGGAGCCGTACGTCCTCACCACCTCGGAATAATACTCTTTACCGATCTTTTCCCACTCAGATTCCCATGGTTCCAGGAGTGACATCTGACCTTCAAACCCGAAGAATATCTTTGATCCACAAGCGTCTTGCTGCTGTACAAAGGAACGAGACCCTTAGCGATCGTAAGTGCACGCCCCCTGACAGTCTGGATCTCTGCTCACATGCGTTTCAGTTATTCCCGTAATCTTGGAGGATTCTCGGAGGATGATGGAGAGTTGGGGAAGCTCAGGCTCCTTCGACCCATTTGATAACATTTACGAAGTTCGTTCTATTTTATTCATATTATAATTCAGGCCGTTCTGATCTGTCGCAACCATCACAGCTCATCTTCCAAACTACTGTCCGAAGTCTTTCCTGCTCTGAAATCTCCGACGATGCGGCTCTTGTGTCTCGTCTGAAGAAACTTTACGACAGGCTTGACTCTGGAACCACTCCTGCGACTGTCCTCATCCCCTGGTTCCCAACCCCCTCTATGATCCGTAAACTATGGGCCACGAAGGAGATTTACGACATCATTGTCAACGCCATTAATGCCAGGGAGCAAAGTGGAGTGTCCCGTAAAGACACTTTACAGATGCTTTTGGACAGTGGCGATGAGAGGCTAGTAATCGTCGGGGTGAGTTCCTTCATTTGTTGCTCCGTTCCAGGCAAGCTGACGACATGACAGTTTATTATGGGACTACTTATTGCCGGTGCCAGAG
The DNA here is from genome assembly GCA_001179705.1 of Baeospora myosura. NCBI lineage: Eukaryota > Fungi > Basidiomycota > Agaricomycetes > Agaricales > Baeospora > Baeospora myosura. Next base: position 9,115 of record CEMG01177731.1, read on the forward strand.
CGACAGGTACCACAGGTACGCAATTTCCTTGATGAATCCTCTTCATCTATCTTAGATATCCCCTCTCTCCGAAGCTTGTTGGCTTTTCACGTTTTTAGGAGGACATCCTGAATGGAGAGCAAAAGCAAAAGCCGAGATAGAGGCCCTTCTTGCTTCCAACCCACTACCGACAACTTCGACAAAAGATTCCTTATCTTCACATCTAAGTACCATTCCCCTAGAATTATGGGAATCGGACACACCTTTCCTCGATTCGATGATCAAGGAGACCCTCCGAATTGCCCAACCACATACCGCCATGCGCCGGAATCTCGGTCCCGAAATGTACATCGACGGCAAAGTTATTCCAACAGGCGCCTACGTCGTCTATCCTTTTAGTGATGTGCATCTCAATCCTGAAATCTATCCTGACCCCTGGAAATTCGACCCGGCAAGAGAAGAGATCAAGACACAGTTCGGTTATGTCGGATGGGGAGGTGGTCCGTCAGCGTTTATCTCTTCCCGTGTTTTCTTGACTAAATTTAGAGTCTATCGTAGGAAAAACAACCTGTCTTGGGACAAGGCTAGCCAAAGTCGAACTCAAGCTCATCGCAGCCATGCTGCTGCTTGGTTTCAATCATTGGGCAGTCGACGAGACCGGCAAAGTGGCGAACCCACTTCCAGATCCCAATTGGAACGATATTCTACTGTGCCGGCCCACCACCGGTGCATGCAAGTTGCGGTACGAACGGAGCAGCGTTCCGCTCTAGATCATTTCTTGAAATTGGTATCACATTCGGACCCGCATCGTATTCCTTAGATTTTGGCATCACACCTTCCTCTTGAACACCCACAGCATTACGTTGCAAAACCTCGACAATACTCACAAGTCCCAAAGGAACATACACTAAAGCTCGCTGTCACGCTAGACGTAGACCAGCATAGGCGCATTTTTAACAAGGCATGGACTAGACATATTTATTCGTATACTACCATCCTGGAGATTATTATGGCTCTTAGTTTTTATGTACATATGTATGACGCGACGCGCTTACTGTAGATAGCTCTACACTCCTATCCATCCGCTGTCAATATCCACTCGAGGAATGGGCTGTCCGGGTGAATCTTCGAAGCGGCGATATGCCAATCTGGAACCTTCATGACTCTGAAGCTCAACAGGAGGCAAGAAGGCGACGTAACAAAACACGTCGAGTGTGCGATTCAGAGGGGGTAATGCCTCATACGCGAGATCATCCGATAGATCGTAGTCATCCTACTCGAACGTGAATCTGTCCTTTGAATTAACGCCCGCAATTCGCCCGCGGGTGCCCTCCGGACCCTTGTTGTTTGTGCTCCTTTTCAGCTCTAGCAGCCGATCTGCTTCCATCCTCTCTCTCAGCCTGTTCAGGGTGATGTACTCTGCATAACCTTCCCTCTCCTTCTCCACTTGCTTCACCCTCTTCTCTCTCGACGGCTGCCACCTGCTCTTCAAGATCCTCCTCACCGCTTCCGGGCTGATCCTGAACTTCTCCGCTAGTACGGGAGTCGAGAATTTCTCCCTATCAAGGCGATACAGTTGGCGAAGGCCATCCATAGCCTCTCGTGACAGTCGACGCGGAGGATTCCACCCGTCTGGGAAGTCTCTCTGCATGACCTTCCGATGTTGAGCGAACTCGTGAGGGGTAGGCGTTTTGGGAGGGCGACGGCGATGTATGGGAGTGGTATCGGGTCTTATTCCATTTACGAGATCATTATCCTCGCTTAGGTCAACGGGAGAGTCGTCGTCGTCTAGTATTGATCGTGGAGGAGGTATTCCAGTCAGATGCCATTTCTGAAGTGTATCTCGGGGAAGATTGGTCGCATAGAAGCGACTCAAGGAGGATCTTTGGCAAAAATCGGTGAGCTTTCTCGCAGAACTTCGAAAGGATCCCTGCATTTTCGGGGATGCGTCGAAAGCTGGTGGAAGAACGGACGCAAAATTATGTGAACTTACGTAATATCAATGGTTGCCGTTTTGGGTAATGGGTTGGGCGGTCAAGCCCATTGACGCCCACAGCTTGTGCTTTTACTACCCCGTTCTCTGGCCTTCACCTTAGTTTCTCTTCTGAATCTTTGTCGATTGACTCGTATCCAATGGCTGACCTCTCGGATCCTCAGATCAATGAAGGTTGATAGCACCAATATGACAATCTTCACATCCCGCTGACATTCATCGTCACAGCTTACCTCGACGTTCGCTCGGACAAAACAGAGACGAAATGGTTGTTGTTGGACTACGAGGTATCTAGCGAGCGCTATATCCGCCGATTGACGCCATATGACACTCATCCCCGCGCAAACAGTCTGATCGTTCCGACAAGCTTCAAGTCACTCAAACCGGCACAGGGGGTCTAACGGAGCTCCGCGATGCTCTCGATGATTCGAAAGCGTCTTATGCATATGCTCGTGTCAGCTATTCCAATGACAAGGAGTCTACACGCGAGAAGTTCATACTCGTGGTACGAGCTTCCGCGCTCTTTCCGCTGCCTGAAAACCTAAATGAATTCTCGGATGGTCTCCGTCAGGTCTGGATAGGTCCCCAGTGCAAAGTCATGCGGAAAGCCAAGGCGAGTCGTTAGACGCAATCGTGCGGATAGTCCAAGTCTGATCCACTATTCAATTCAATCTCCTTCTTCCTACGATGGAAATAGATATCCGTGCACGCTGCTGATGTCAAGAACACCCTACGGGTGTATTCGATCGAAGTTGCGGCGCGAGAGAGAGACGATCTGAACGAGGATCCTATCGTTGTGCGATTACGGAAGGTGCGTTTTACCTTTCGAGGTCACCTCAACCTTTTGCTAACTCGTTCTTCTGGCATCACTATGGTGATCCGACTATATAGGCGGGAGGAGCGAGTTATGATGGCGTTTAAACCTAAATGTAGAAACATCTTTTCCGACGTGTCTATCTCTATGTCGACAGCCATACGGCTCAACAAGGGCTGTAATTTCGGTCGAGCGGCGACTACTTAGCACCATGGGTGGATAAAAAGGAAGACAGTGAGAGGCGATGCTGCTTTAGACTGTAGCAATACAATGACTGCGCAGAAACCGGCAACCCATCAAACACCTGTTTCCTTCTCTGCAACTGCGAACTTGGTGACATTATCGATACCTTCCTGCTCCAACCGCATACCCAACCAGTCCGACATGGGTTTCGCTCCAAGGGACTTCTCATAGAAGTCGATGGACGGCTGGTTCCACTAGAAAACAGCAGAGCATCACAGGGTTACAGGTCGAAGGATGTGTTTTAATGAAGTTTAACTAGCGTTTGAAGTCTCGAACTAACCTTGAGGACGGACCAATCCAGTCGAGCACAATTCTAAAGGTCACACGATTGCGATTCGTCGATGATATGGATTTGGAGGGGAAGAGCGCGTTAAGGCAACAACATCATCAGTAACTCCTCGGGTATGTAGTGTCGTTGTTACCTTGTCCTGTGCGATCTTGCCCAATTCTCCAAAGAAGGCCTTTCCGAGACCCAGTCCCCTGTATTCTGGACTGACGAAGAGGTCCTCTAACTTTAGAACCAGAATCATTGATCAGTACGGTGATTGAAGATACGGGGACGCGGAGATTGAGCTTAAAATTTGGGGTGGTTCCAACTTCCGGAGAGTAAGCCTTACGCACATATAGTCCAGGACGGCCAGTCCAAGTAGAGTAATTGAAGAAATAGAGAGCAAGGCCAATAGGCTTCTCTCCGGGGTTTTGAGTAGTTGCGGATCCGAGGAATGCGAGAAGTGCATGGGCGTAGGGCGTTTCGAATAGATTTTGACGTAGCTACATAGGTAACGGGGGGTCGAAGGTGAGAAAAATGCCAGGAAGCTGAGGCTCCGTCATGCCATTATCAAAGTTGCAAATCAGGTTTCGGGTAACCCACCAGTTCCGGAGTGGCCTTCACGGACTCTGGTTCTTTCTCGTAGGTAGCCTGTGGGCCATTAGGAAATCGATCGTCATTATGTAGCACAGCGAGATTCGTACAAGATCAGTGATGAGTTGCAAGATATCATCCTAGAGGACATCAATTGAGCATAGAATAAGAATGAAAGGCCTCAAGCACATCGTACCACATCCTCAGGTATCGCAGGGCGAATATGAAAGGACATGATGATGTTGTGGTTAGAGTCAGGCTTGAGTCAGGCTCGCCCTTGCCGGATGAGCGCTGAGTCAGCCAGCCTTGTATGTGCGTGTTTGATTTGAAACCTTATTTACACTTTTCATCCACACCCATCCCTCGATTCACGACCCCAAGCACCATGGATCCAGCAAAATTGGCAAAGCTGCAGGCACAGGCGGCAGCTAACAGGATCGGTAAGTAGTCACCCGCAGTCTTTCCAGGTCTTTATATGTGCTAAAACGACCCCGATAACTTCCTAGGTGGCAAGGGAACCGTTCGACGAAAAATCGTGCGGAAAGCCAAGCCGTCGGCCGCTCAAGATGACAAAAAACTGCAGGGAGCATTGAAGAAGCTGAACGTGCAGCCAATTGCTGGCGTTGAGGAGGTCAATATGTTCAGAGAGGATGGAAACGTGTTGCACTTCACAGCACCCAAAGGTACGTGTCCCTGTATCGCGTTAGTCTCTGCCTACTAACACGTTGTTTGCATGTTACAGTTCACGCTGCAGTGTCCGCCAATACATTTGCAATCTATGGTACCGGCCATGTGAAGGAGCTCACCGAGCTCGTACCCGGCATTCTGAATCAACTGGGCCCCGACTCGCTGGCATCACTGCGTAAACTCGCAGAGTCCTACCAGGCCATCCAGCAAGGCCAACAGCGGCCACCAGTGGGCGCTGCTGAGGACGATGACGATGACGATGTTCCCGACCTGGTGGAGAACTTTGATGTGGAAGCCGAAGCCAAGCCTGAGGCTGATGGCCTTGACTAAGCTCAGTCAAAAAAAAGGTGCATTACGGGGAAGGCGCAGGGCTTGGAGGGGGTGGGATGCTGGGCGCAGTAGCCGGTTCAAGCAGGGATACGGAGAGACAGAACGACGGACTACACCTCTTTTGGTTTGCTTGTATCCTCACCCCTACCTTCCCCTTCTAATTTTCGCCGAAAACATATGCGACGTCCTCCTCCCCATCATCGTGACTGCTTTGCAAGTAAAACCGTCATATATCTGCTTTGAATTTACGCGTTTCGTGTCTGGTCTCCTTAGCATGCTATCCCTATCTCTCTCGAGGTCGCATTAATTATCCAAATAATAGTCGACCTCAATGCGCACCAAGAGACCTCGCGAAGCAGGGGCCCGTCGACGAACAAACACAGACGACTTGAGATGGTTCATGATAGTTATCGCGGTGAAGGTCTGGCTCACCGGGGGAGATCTCAAGTTATTCCATGCTGAACGGGCCGGGCGTGTAAGCAACTCTCATGTCAGCTCAAGACTCGAGCCAGTGATCAGAACTTTTCGAGGAACCTCGAGAAGCAGGGACCGACGACGTCGACGGATAAACAGAGATCAGTCCTGGATTACCTTCGGAGCTCTGAGGCATCTTTATTACATGCTGAACGGGCCGGGAAGTGTAAGCAATTCACAGTCAGCTCAAGGACTACGTGTAGTACTGATCAGAAACGTAGAGCGCGTAGCGTCCTGAGGAGCGCCCAAGAGGTATCCAACTAAGATACGAACGTCGAATACGGTATTCGCACGAAGCCATGAAGACCTCCTCGTGTTCGTTTCAAGATGATTCTACCTACAGGAAGTACACAGCACTATCACAAGGACTACGGTAATCAGAACCTCAGATTTCGTTGTGGCCCAATGAAGTTAAAGAGCGAGGTAAGTAGTATCGATTTGATACCATACTCGCAATTCACACGAAGCCATACGAGTACGAGCCCTCCTCCTGGAAACGTCCTCGTGTCGTTTCAAGAAAGTTCTACATACTTACGCGGTACCTCAGTTGCATAGCTAGAACAGAAACGCCAACGAATTGATGGACCAAAAGATGCTTCACCAACTTGCATTTTAGGGATCAAGAGATTCAGATTTGGGGTGTTTGCTCTGCCGGTTACCTCAATACGGGCATGAGAGATGATAGGGATGATAGTGGATGCGAGCCAGAGGCTCTCATAGCGTACGGGTCGAAACTTCTTCATGAGGCGGAACGTCAAAGCAGCTCCCCACTCCAAGGACTGCAACAGTTCATATACTTTAAATGGGACTCCAGAGAGTCTGGTATCGACATCCGCGATGGATGCTGGCGCTGAGTGTGGGGTCAAGCTTCAAGCCAAAGATTGGCCTCGGTGAAATTCGCCGCGGAGGGTCTTTAGGTGTTTAGGAGGGGATCCACAAAAGATTCCTGACGTCCGTGTCAGATCCGGGAGAAAATACACTGGGATCTTTCCGTGCTGCGTGCATCTGAATGTCATAATGGAACACAAGACCGGTCGACCGAAGGTGGGCACCGGTGGGTGTTTGGTCGCATGACGATGATTGAACGTGAGATGAAGCTTCAAGTAACTTTCAAGTACTTGAAGTAACAGTCCCAGAAGATGGGCTGGAGGGTACCTGTCCGAGTCCGGAAATTTCCGGCATCTAAACACTTTAGGGCAGGCTTTTGATTTTACTCATGCCTATTGAATAATAATAAGTCTTCGTTCATATACATACTTGATCATACTTCTGTGCCAGTGCTGCAACTCCCTCCCTCTCTCTCTCTCTCCTTCTGCCAAAATACGAACATGAATTTCTGTGACGCTGATGGATGTGCGAAGCTTGCGAGCCAAAAGTGCTCCGCTTGCAAGTATACCTACTATTGGTGAATCGATTGTCTTGTATCTTTCGCGAAGCCTTGGCTGACGCGTTTGCATATTTGTACAGCACTGAAACCTGTCAAAAAGAATCCTGGAAGACTCACAAGAAGGGCTGCAAGATTCAGCAAAAACTCAATGAAATGACGGAGAACTTCAAGGCAGCAGAGGCGAAGAAGCCTGTGAAGAAGCCACGCAGGACGCACTGTACTGGGTGCAACGTCAAGTTTGGTGATGACGGTTACGAGGACTATATCGACGATGAATGTCCGGACTGTGGCTACATGGCTTGCGAGAGCTGCAGCTGCCATGATCGCAGAGGTAAGTCGAACATTCATCTTGATTTCTACGTCGAAACACAAACCAACCGACCACTGCGAATAGGCTCCTGCTATTGTGACAATACGAATTTCGGAAGACCTTACTGCGTCATGAGTGAGTTTCTCACTCATATTACTTCTGCGATGTATCCAACCGGTTTGCGCCCTCAGATCCACGATGGTACCACATGAGCTCGCGATCTGGCAAGGTGTACCGCGGAGATCGTCACCCTCCAGAAGTAATCTGCGACGATCCCAACGAATACGAGAAGGAACCTAGGGCTTGCGGAAACTGTGGCAAAACCGAACGCTGTTTGAAAGCCGAGTACTTATAGGCGGTCGTTGAGTCCTCTTCTCTCTGTTTTTCTCTTTGGTCGAGCACCGCTTCTATCAGCCCGCTGTGTTGGCTGGGGTTGGTTGCAAAACTGTGTCTCTTGTATTGGGCGACTCTATGCAAGAATCGATTACTTTTTGGGTGTGCCGATGGCGAATCGCGATCATACATGAAGCGACGAACCAGATGGACAAGTAAATGGATCTCGAAAGAAAACACTTGAAGACGACTGAGGTTGGCCACTCAACGAGGTGATGGCGATTCTATCAGATCCAAGTCGCAGTAAGTTCCATCTTGTATCAGAAGCTCGTTCCGGGTACCATTGTCTTGCAGAAATTCGGTCGGAGGCAACCCATGAACGTTTGAACCGTTATGAAGCATTGCACCTTGTTTGA
>CEMG01177733.1:0-12181 GCA_001179705.1 Baeospora myosura
TGTAAGGTTCGTCCGCAGGAGGGACAGTGGGAAGGAATGCAAAAACCTGACGAGCCTAGCAAGAGGTGTGATGACCTTCGTAGATAGACACGTAGCTACGATAGTCTCGATTTCTGGTGCTCAGGAGTATCCTCCAGGCAGACAGCAATCTAATCCTCTTCGATAATCCGTCGAGGATCGACTAGCGCAGATATATAGTCTAATCTAACCCCTCTAACCTCAGCTCTCTACTGAGGCCTACAAGGTAAATGAGGGATGAAAAGATGAATATATTCGTGTATCAAATGACTAACATATGCGGCGTACTCGGGCCCGTAACTACCCGTGACGATCAGTCACGCTATCTACGAGGCTATCGAGACTCTAAGTCCGCGAGAAATGAAACATACAGTGATAAGAGAAAGTATCGTTAGGATGATAGGAAAGAAGAAAAGAAAGGATCTACGGAAGAGTCAGAGTCCAATAATCCTTACAAAACCCCCCCATTTCCTATCAATCCGCATAGATTCATCCTTGAAGGTCCGCGTCCTGCACCTCGAGTTCAGCTGCCAGCTCCTCCTCGAGGGCATGAGAGGGAGTGAAGTCTTCGGGCACCGATAGGGCACCTAAGGAGACTTTGTTCCAGGAAGGCCCGAACGCGGCGGTGATGCGAGTGGCCGTCTCGCGGATGATTGCTTTCGTGGCTCGGTCGGAGTCCGCAATGCGGCGGGAAGGGCCATCGCGCGTTCGCAACCATCCTTTCCAACCGCGGCGAGTTTTGGGAGTCGCGGTGCCGTCGAGGATGGCTGAAGCAATCTCTTCGAAGATTCCGTCAAGGCGGGCGTTCCACTCGCCATCGTAGTCTTTGCAGAACGTGAGGAGGATGTCGTTGGTAGGGTAGATGGTCATGTCGAGGTCCGGTGATGAGCCAACGATGCGTCCTAATATGGCGTCGATCTCCATGGATGAAACTTTGTCGTGATATATGAACAATGCCTCGGTATCATCCGAGTCTGACGCGCCACAAAGGTGGTAAGAAGATTGCAGTGAAGGCCCCTCCAGGAAGTTTTGAACGATCTCATCGCCGGCGTGGGTCTGTACGGCCCAAGAAACCGGACCCCCCACAGCGATGAGGGCTCCGACGTTGGCGCGCTTGCACACGAACCCCATATTTCCTTGGTACTGCGTCAAGTAGTTGGCTGACCAGACCAAGGAGTAATCTATGTAGCCCACTTCCCACGTTTTCTTGATGAGACGACGATCTGTGGTACTGATTTCCTCGGGTGGGGGCCGGAATCGTATGACGTCGTCCATAGTGAATCCAAATTGCATCGGTAGACGTCGTTGAAGAGCCATAAGAATCAAGTCTTCCATAGTCGCTGGCCCCCCCAAGACGGATGCCCATATCCTCATTCGCACTTCTGTACCTTCCGGTACCAGCAGACGACCATGTTGCAGCACGAGAGGGTGAACATGAAATCGATGATGGTCGATCCCTGCGATGGATGGTAGAGAAGTCACGCGTCGAGCGAGAGGCATGATCTGGCCTAGCCACAACTCAAATTTTCGTTCAGTATCCGAATAGTTCTCGGAGAGGTGAGGTGGTAGGGTTGCCGTAGAAGTGAGGCGATCGATCAGAGTAGGAGGGGGTGACGGAACTGGATGACTGAGTCCCGACGTGGCTGCTCGTTTAGTGGAGCGGTCCGACTCGATCGCTGTGGGGGAGGCGCTACGCTTCTGACGTTGTTCCTCCTCTTCCTGTACACGTTCCTGGTCTGACTCGTACGCGTCTTCCGCGGAGACCATGAAAACGTCCCCTCGATATCGGAGGTCGGTAGGATCAGCGGAGAGGAGTTCTCGTAGGGGACGGGGTTGGTGAAGTTCTTCTAAACTGAGTATCGTCGCCCTGGAGTACAGGCTCTCACGGCCCTTCGCTTCCTCCTCTTCTTCAAGGATCTTTGCGTGACGAACCAGAGCGTCGACCCCGTAGAACGCCGGCCTTATCTGCAGTCCCGTTTCCGTGCTGAACACCTGTGCCGTGCGAGGAGCATAAGTTGCTTTGTAGAGTTCCCTGATTTCGTTTTCGTCTTCTTCGATGTACGAGGGCTCGTGTACGATTTCAGCCCAAGGATTCCCCCTATCCACAGGTAAGGGATCAGTGAGCTCTCTCGGTCGCACCCTTATCCAACGGAAGTAGGTGACTACCATCCTCTTTGCTCCTGAGTCGTCGTCCTCCTCTCTTATCCCCCATCGATACAATCGATGGTATTGCTCGATCAGATCTTCGTCGTCAATAGGGCGGAATTTCCAACCCTCGAAGTCTAAGACGCCTCTAGATGCATCGAGGGGAATGCGTCGCGGAAGAGTAGCAGGAGCGAAGTATGGAGCGAAAGCAGGTTGAAGGTAGCGATCGTAGAAGTGCGCCGACCGAAGGAGTTCCGTGAAATGAGGGATTTGGGCTGCGCTCAAGGATTCTTTACCGCTGGCCCGAAGCTCGGCGTGGTACTTCTTTATAGCGTAGGGCCACAGAGACTGGAACCGCTCATGTGTCTCCTCTGAGAATTCCGACCATGAGTAGAAGATGGGCACGTTGTTGGATAACATGAGGGGAAGGTTGATGCTGCGCCAGTCACGGTTCAACTGGATGATGACCCCTCGCTTGGGAAGATTATGGAGAGCTAGAGCTGTAATGATGCGATACGCCTCGTTGTCGAATGAATTGACCCAACAGCTCACTGACGAAGTCCACCAGGATATGTACCCCAGCAGCTGCAGCATCGAGCGTCTGGCGCATACTAGGGTGCGTTGAGCTTCCAGACTGTCTGCGAAAGGTTTGCGCAAAGCTGCGAAGCTGAAGGCTGCGGGCGCTTGGTCGCCGACAGGCGCTTTGTCGTGTGACTCGATAGCCTGTAAGACTTTCCTCGCCCCTTCGTAATCCTTAGACCATTTCTCGACGTGCTCGGAGCTGTACGCGTAACCTTCGTCTGTTGCTGCGATAGGTTCAACTCTGTCGAATTGGAAATACCACGGAGCGGGAAAAGAGTCGTCGAACAAGGGAATGAAAGCGTCTGAGTGCCGTTCTAACCGAAAGAAATCGGGATGCAAAGCCCACTCCATGTGTTTTAACACTCCATTAGAGTGAACGCGATCGGGAGTGGGTAAGTGGTGTTCGAGGGAGTACTTATAGTGAACTGCTTCTTGAGGGATACGAGAGACATCAGCGTTTAAGCCGTACCATTCGGTCCATTCTGGGTATCGATCGCTGCGATGAGATATGGAGGGTACTCGACCAGAAAGGTCCACGGGAAGGAATTCCATCTTTTCCAAAAGAGCGTATCCGCTTCTCTTTTCAAAGCTCCTGTAGAACTACGAGGCGAATCCGCGACACAGTTCGTCCAGGGTAAGGATGAGCAGCTTTGACTGGAACCCCCGTCTATAAGGTCGTCCAGGTGGAAATTACCGAGATGAATAGCCGTGGATGATCCGGGAAGATGATGGCGACGGTCCCATGGATACGTAGAACAAAAGAGATGCTGAAAGAGGATAGGTCGCATCCCGTCGAGTCCCGAAGATATGCCGAGTTCCCTTTCTGTAACGAGAGGTAAGATAAGACTGTATGAATCGCGTTGAGTGGGAAGGACTTTGTGGGGTTGAAAAGAAAAAGAAATGAAATGAAATAGAGGAAGAGAAAGCGAAGAAAGAAAGAAATGAGATGTAGTAGGAGAGAGAAAGATCAGGAAAGAGTCGTAACACATCACCGTGATCGAACGGTTCCGCTATAGGTTGTGCTTTTTCTTGTAACGAGAAAGAATCGTAGGTGAATTCTTCAAGTCCGGGATAGTGGCCCAAGTATCAAATTGTGGACCGTAATTTTCCCAGCGAACAAGGTACTCCATCTTGTTTCCGCGATGACGATGTCCCACGATGTCTTCAACATCGTATTCTTCAGTAGCGAGTTTCCGTATTTCCAAGTCTTCGTACGTAGTGCGCGGTCCAAATTCGTTGTTCGACTCGTTGTACTTTCGCAGGTGAGAAATGTTAAACACGGGAAATCCTGGGTAATTATCACCCATACGCAACCTGTAAGTGTTGGGGTTAATCTTTTGAATCACTTCGAAAGGACCTATCCATCGCTGGGTTAGTTTTTTCCCTCCGCCCTTCGCTTCAATCCATTCCAGGCTATGAGGGTTGACCAAGGCCCTTGAACCTATCTTGAATTCGGGAGGACTGCGTCGGCCCTTATTGTAATGCTTCGCTTGTTCATCCTGCGCTTTCGCAATCGCCAACCGGGCAGCATCACGTCTGCTTCGAATCTGTTCTAGGTAAGCTTCCGTGTTCGGGGCCACGGGCGGTAGGGACGACTTGTTAGCGGCTATTCGAGCTAGCAGAAAGTCCGAAGGTGACTTTGGCTCGAATCCCAAAGCTATTTGGAATGGAGTGAACCCAGTTGACGAATGTACTGTGGAATTGTAAGCGAACTCGATGATATGTAACCAATCTGACCAGTCTGCTTTGTCTTTTGCGATGTAACTCCTCAATAACGTCCCGAGATACTTGTTTAAAATCTCGGTCTGACCATCGTGTTGAGGGTGGTGAGCTGAGGAGAGCATCAGAGCGGACTTCATAGTCGCTGCTAGTTCTCTCCAGAACCCGGAAGTCCATCTCGGGTCGCGGTCCAGTATCATGCTATCGGGGAGGCCGAATTTAGCGACGATATTCTTAGCAAATAGGTGGGCGCATTCTTCCGATTTGACTCCAGTGGTAGTAGGGACAAAGGTAGCCTGCTTAGACAAGCGATCCACTATAACCATTATGGCATTAAATCCGTTCGACCAAGGAAGTTCGACCACGAAGTCCATGGAAATAGATTCGTAAGGTCTGGTCGGAATGGGATTCGGCAGTAAGAACCCGTATTTGTTGAAGTTGCTGGGCTTTGACTTCTGGCAAACGTCGCACGTGCGGCAGAAATTAGTGATGTCGACTTTCATCCTTTTCCAATAATATTTGGAGCTCAATTTCGCCCACATCTTGTCCGCACTTGCGTGTGCTGTTTCCCAGGCGTTCTCGTGGATTTCCCTCAACAGTTTGTTGCGCATGCTGCGAGGAACGCATAGTCGAGGCTGGAAGTCCGCGTCCCGGAAATACAGTAAGCCATACTCATCTTCGAAGAACCTTCGACCCGGAACTGAAGCTTGAGGATCCTTTTTCAGTTGCTCTATGACCTTTGAAAGTATAGCGTCCTCCTCATATCCTTTCCGAAAGGCTTCCCTGATGCTTCCATCCACGAAGATATGCAAATTTGGTGGGGGATCAAACATTGGGGAATACCCTTTGCCTGGAGGAAGACTGTCGAGTTGTTCTTGGTCGTCGTTGTTGGAAGTTTGAGCAGAGATCTCCGAGGTCTCCGTATCCTTCAGATGTATAGGTTGAGGGGGAACTCCGTCTATTGGTGCGTCTCCTGGCTGTTCAACTTCAATCTGATTCTGACCCTCTTGGGTACTTTCCCCCCCAGCGTCGGTCGCTGCGAGAGCTTTCGCCTGATTACGCGTCATCAGCCACGCGGAGCGCTGACCCTCCATACAATCAGCGATATCCCACGTTACGAAGGTTGCTCGTCGAGCTGGCGTACTCTGATATGCCCTCTCTTGGGCTTCCACCAGCGAACTATCAGTGGTCAACGCCGGATCTAAATTGTCTGGGTCCGGTGTTTCCATCGTCGGGGCGCTTCGTGGCAACCTCGACAGCGGATCGACGTTCGAGTGAATTCGTCCCGGTCGGTGCACGATTTCGAGGTCCGGAGCATACGCAGAGAACACTGCACCCCACGCTGCTAAGCGGCGATTCGAATTCTCATAAGTGCGTGCCCACTGCAAGGCCGAATGGTCTGTGACTAGCAAGATTTTCTCGCCTTCGATAAAGGGCTGGAACTTCACGAGCCCTTCCTTAGCGCCCAAAGCTTCCCGTTCGGTGGTGGAGTAATTCTGCTCCGCTGACTTGAACGTGCGCGAGTAGTAGCCTATCACGCGCTCAACATGGACGATCGTGTCCTCAAAATTCGCTGCCCATTCCCCGGGCTCGGGACAATCAACGATCTTGGAGCTCAAAGTTGTCGTCAGTTTCGGGACTGGCATTCCGCCTTCGTAAGCTTTGCGTAATCGTTCGTAAGTCCGCGTGCCCTTTAGATCTCGGATGAACATAGGCTGAATTTGCTGTAGTGCACAACCTAAAGCTTCGTCCGACGCGTCGGAATACAGACGATAAGGACGTCCTTCCATTGGATGTCCCAACACCGGAGCTGCTTGAAGAGCACTCTTCACGCTTTCAAACGCGAATTCCTCGTCGACGGACCATCGCCATTTCGCACCCTTTCGGAGAAGCTGAAACAGCGGAGTGCACATGTCTGAATAGAAAGGAATAAATGCCGAGAAGTACACGGTCATTCCCAGGAACGTCTGCAATTGTGACAATTTCGTTGGCCTACTGAGCTCCAATATAGCTTTGACCTTTTCCTTATGTGTAGAGAGCCCTAACCGCGATACGCGATGTCCGAGTAGGATAATCGAGGAATAAAACAAATGACACTTTCCGGGGGATAGAGTGATTCCGGCTTCGCGTATGGCGGTGAGCACTTTGTCTAGGTGCTCAATATGATCTTCGTAAGATTTACTGTAGACGACGATGTCGTCTATGTAGACCAAGCAGAATAACCAGAGGTAAGGGGATAAAATGTTCTGCATAACCCTCTGAAACACTGACGGCCCGTTACGCAGCCCAAATGGTAATCGTTTGAATTGGAACAATCCTCGATGCGTGCGGAAAGCGGTTTTCTCGACGTCGTCTTCGCTCAGGCCCAGTTGCGTAAAACCAGAAAGAGCGTCCAACGAGGACATAACTTGAGACCCTGATAGCGATGAGAGGATTTCAGTTTGTCGCGGTATGGGGAATTCGTCGGGCACCGTCACAGCATTCAGCTTTCTATAGTCAACGCAGAACCGCGGTTTTCCATTCCTATATGCGATGACAACCGGTGCTCCCCACGGACTTTTCGATGGCTCGATTACGCCTTGAGAAAACCATAAGTCCAGCTGTTTGTCGATAACTTCTCGTTTCGCTGGAGAAGCGCCATACATTGGAACCGAAATCGGTACTTGGCCATCCATCGTTCGAATGTGCACCTTAGCTGGATGATTCCCTAAACGCCCATCGAAGCCGAAAGCGTCGACGTTCTTGCGTAACATCTCCCAGGCCTTTGCTCTCAATTCGTCGGGCAATGATCCTACATCGACGAGTTC
This sequence comes from Baeospora myosura, assembly GCA_001179705.1. Lineage (NCBI taxonomy): Eukaryota > Fungi > Basidiomycota > Agaricomycetes > Agaricales > Baeospora > Baeospora myosura. Next base: position 7,272 of record CEMG01177733.1, read on the forward strand.
CTCCAGCTTGTCTGACGGGTAGAACGTTGAGTCTGGGAACGCTGCAGTTTTAGGTCCGATTTGCTCATCGTCGTCATCTTCCGGCGAAGGAGGATCTGGAGGAGGCCTCGGTCCTGCGGCTTCGGTCGACTTGTTGAGGTCATCGTTAAGGACAATCAGCTTCTCATAAAGATTGGCTGTCTTGACCATGTCACTGTGACGTTCTCGTGTCCCAGGCTTATCAAAGTGGTTAGCTGGGTCCACGAGCGTCCCAATGATTTCGCCTTTCCGAATATAGCGCGGTTGATCGCTGGGGTTCGTTATGGGAATCCAAGGCTTGCTCGCCGAGATGAGAACGTTCGGTACGGCAAAGAAGCTGTCATTAGCATTCGCTAACAGAGTCTTCTCCACGAGCCATTCTCTCTCGGAGTCAAATTGGCCTTCCACAACTATAGTCCGACATTCGTGTGGCCGAATGCGGTAGTCCTCTTTAGCCCGCACCAGCTTAGTTTCGAGTCCAAACTTGACCTTTCGGCGATGGCGTTTCGCTTGCTGGCGACGATGAAGTTTACTCTTAACGAAGCTTTCCACCATGTAAGCGCTTTGCCTCAGGCGATCGAAGTCATAAGTTCGCTCGACTCCCTGGGCCGCGACGATGTGCTCGCTCTTCCCGAATCGAAGGAAGGTTCCCTCCTCCACGTTACGCGTGACCCCCATCTCATAGTTGAGTTGGAAATCCTCCCCTAAAAGGATGGGAACTGACATGTTGGGCACAACATAAGCTTCCGCCTCCGCTTCGATTAAGGTACCATTCGTGTCCATCATTATTGCGGGAATACGGACGAAGCCTTCCAGCTTGGACGATGAATCGGTTAATTGCCACAATCGCATGCGTAGCCCTTGCTTTACGGCGGGCTTATATTGCAAACTGTCGTAGTATTCTTTGGAGATTAATGTTATGTCTGCACAAGAATCCATACGCAGATCCGTCATGGGATTTCTCGTGCTCCCTAGCCATCCCTTCGCCGAAAGGACTGAAACCCCCACTGCTGAAGTACCGGCCGGGGTCTGACGCCGTCGAAAGAGTCGAGTAGGTCTGGCATCTGGCGCCGGAGGATCAGGTAACCTGGTATTCATCGTCTCTGGCTTCTCGCCGACACTGGTTTGATCATTTGGTCTGTTTCTAGTATCTGAACGAGCTGGTCCCCCACTCGGTTCGTCGAATCCGTTGGAAGGGGTTTTATTGTTGAAGAAAGATGAGGGTTGGGCGTCGACCTCCTCCAGTAAGTGAGTATCCGCCTTAGGAGAGCGACGGTAAGCCTCCTCATCTTCATCCTCTATTTCTTCGATAGTTACTCTGCGACGTTGTCTAGCAGAGTGGGCCTGTTCGATTAAACCTTGCCGGGAGAGATCTTCTGTAGGGAAGTTCTCAAAACCAATTTCCACGGGGTCGGACTTACGCGCTGATAACTTAGGACTCAAAGGTTCCTCAACCTCCACTAAGTCGTCATTTTGCGCCGCCGTTTCAAAACCCGCTTTGTCAAGCCGATCTTGCAACACTATAGCATAAGCACTTGCATACACCTGATCGCTTTCGTCGTCTGCGATGGATACAAAGTGAGCAGTGCGTCGTAATCGCTCGTTATAAACGTCGTAATCCGGACACTCCTTGTCCCAATGTTTGTCGCTGCCACAGACTTTGCAAGGGGAAGGAGGGGGCCTGTTCATCTGTGTAGTGACGTGATCATTTTTGGGAAATGGATAGCCGTCTTTTGGTGGAGGTCGTTGCCTACGTTGTAACGCAGCATAAGCCTGAGCGTAGACGTCTTCCGTAGATTCCTCCGCGTCATCGGATTGAGTCGTTGGGCCGAAACCATCCTCAAGGACTCCACTCGGTCCTTCGCTAGAAGCGAAGGTTTCCGTGTTGTTGGCTCGACGACGGTAATTACTTCTGGAGACCGAATAAGCAGGGCCTATCGCTTTGGAGTTAGACAAGTATTTATGAATATTTTCCGAGGTAATCACTTCCCCTCCACCGTTGTGTAAACGAGGAGCTGCGAGCAAGGCGTTCTGATGCTCGGTCACCTTAGCAAAAAGAGTAGCGGAATCTGTAATGTTGTCTAGAATCAAGATAGGGCCCCAGGATACGGGAGCGTTCTTCATAACGGTGTAGACCTCTAGAGGACCCCCATTATCAACGTTGACCAACATCCTGGTGTACATGATGCGCCGAATGATGAAGGACGGAGGTGATTCCTTGTCATATCCTGCTTGTCTGAACTCCTGGGCTTCGAACACGGCATTCATATCCAATTGCCACGTCCGACCCAGGAAGAGGTCCTTGATTCCTTGCATATAGGAGATGTGATCGACCTGTAACTCGTCTTGTATTTGACTTGATAAGCTGCACCACCAGGTTTGAACGGTGGAATTCTCCTTGAGCCCGTTCCAGAGCCAGAATCCCAAAGCTGACGGAATGTAACCCTTCATCCGAGCGAGTTGCTGTATCTTATAGAAGTAACTGATAGCAGTTTTTGGATTTCCGTCCCACGTTGGAAGTTGTTCTAACTTCAATTCAGCTTTGATAGTCGGTATCATGGTACCATAAGGAGGTCGTAGGGATGGGTTGTCTTCGAAATAAACTCCGCCTCCACCTCCTGGAGGTCCCGAACCATCGCCTCCTCCACCTCCGTAGCCTCGGTTGGTGTCGCGACCTCTACCTCTTCCCCCGTATCCTGGGAATGGTGGAGGATACCCTCTTCGACCCGCATTATTTCCTTCAAACCCATTTCCATCCGGGAATTCGTCTCCTCCTCCCCCGCCGCCGCCGCCTCCTCCACCACCACCTCCATCACCTCCGCCCCCGCCCCCGCCACCACCTCTCTTGTACGAGTAGGAGGTCCATTGGCGTACATCATTCGAATGATCGTTGGAGTGATTGGAAGCTGGTTGATGTGGAGCTTGGTATGGTGTAGCAGGAGTTGGAGCGGTAGCAGCCCGTAAAGGATCGGAGCGTATTTGCTGAGGCAACGGAACTGGACGAGGTGTTCCCGCTGCTATGCCGAATAGAACATTAGGGTCCGAGGGTGCTGGAGCTTGATGATGCCGAGGTACTGGGGTGGTTTCGCCAGGTCGAAAGAATTGATCCTTTGACTTGAAAGGAGTATTGGGACCTAACATCGAAGTGAGAGGAGGGTCGGTGGCGGCCGTAGTTGATCTTTCCCGAGGAGCCGTGACTACCGGGTCTAATTCCTCCTCTACCTGCTGTGGACGGGCATAGTCTTTAGGCGTGGTTTCGGGAAAAGCGGGGTCAGCTTCATAAGCTTCCTTGGCTCGCAAATCGTATCCCCATCGAACTCCGTTGACATCGTACCGATACTGAGGAGGAAATTCTTCTGGATCCCTGTGAGGAAAAGCCTTTTTCAGTCGCGGCTGAACTGATACGATAGCGTCCCAATTCTGAGCTTCGTCCAATCGTTGTTGAGCCGCTTCGTCTAGGTCGTTTCGATGATGAGGGAACGTCTGATATAGATGTCGAAATCGCTCGTTACTATCGGTTATTAAACCTAGTTGATTATGAAGGTCCGGAGCTGTGGAGACGGGAGAATTCGGAATCGAGGAACCTACGAATTCCGCTCGATACTTAGCTATGAATCCTTCAGCTAGTTCGAATCGTCTCCTCAACGCATTCCATGCAGCCGCCATCTGACCTAAATCCTCGCTGTCCAACATGGTACGGTATAAAGTGTCTTGAGGGTCGACAGTGAATCCAGTGGTACGTCCTGACATGGCGTCCACGATTCTTTTTATAATCGCCTGCAGTTCCTCAATCGTTTGGTCCAGCGGTCGAGAAAAGGCGATCGTAAGACTGAATCTGGGAGTATAACCAGTTACTTTGACGCCTCGATCCACAAGGTCGGCAGGAAGTAGGTGCTTCCTGCGGATATATTGAGCGACACGTTCCTTGGTAGATAAAAGATGAGCGCCGTCTTGTTCGTATTCATCAATGATTTTCTGAAATCGGACTTCGGGGCTTAGCGCAGATTCATCGACTGGACGATCCTCGGTTCGAGGACCACCACTAGAGCCGGGTTCTCCGGACATAGTTTCGCTGACCGGAGGGAAGTGAGGGTTGGGGATAACTCTTGTCGACTGGGGAGAGTCCAGGGAGATAGTGGTGCCAGGAGTTAAAGAAGTCTTCGAGCGAAATCGTAAACCGGAAGTAACGGCTTTGAGGAGCTGCGATTGATGGTCTTCAGAGTTTCTTTCTTGTTCTACCGTTTTGGGTGGTTTAGGAGTGGAAGGAGGTAGAGCTCTCGAAGAAGAAGGATAAGAAGAGTTTTGAGGAGTTCCAAGTGTTTGCTCGCGGTGATAAGGTCGATCGAAATCTCGACTCGCGTTCGAGCTTCGAAAAGAAAATAGACCGGCCAGGTTGCTTTCCCACAGTGTCCACCTTTTGTAAGGTTCGTCCGCAGGAGGGACAGTGGGAAGGAATGCAAAAACCTGACGAGCCTAGCAAGAGGTGTGATGACCTTCGTAGATAGACACGTAGCTACGATAGTCTCGATTTCTGGTGCTCAGGAGTATCCTCCAGGCAGACAGCAATCTAATCCTCTTCGATAATCCGTCGAGGATCGACTAGCGCAGATATATAGTCTAATCTAACCCCTCTAACCTCAGCTCTCTACTGAGGCCTACAAGGTAAATGAGGGATGAAAAGATGAATATATTCGTGTATCAAATGACTAACATATGCGGCGTACTCGGGCCCGTAACTACCCGTGACGATCAGTCACGCTATCTACGAGGCTATCGAGACTCTAAGTCCGCGAGAAATGAAACATACAGTGATAAGAGAAAGTATCGTTAGGATGATAGGAAAGAAGAAAAGAAAGGATCTACGGAAGAGTCAGAGTCCAATAATCCTTACA
>CEMG01177739.1:250-11064 GCA_001179705.1 Baeospora myosura
CTCACTTACAGGACCCCGAGTATAACAAGTCTCAAGCGCGCGATGCAGACGTATGCCCGCCAGGGTGGCACGTCGTCAATCTTCATCAACGATGATGGGTTAAGACTCCTGAACAGGGCCGATAGGGATGAGCGTATCGTGCGTATCCTACCAAACCCACCTTATATATCCACTGATGCTCACGTCGCCCCCAGGCCTTCTACGCCACACACGGCATCGCCTGGACCGCCCGCCCCGCACACGGCTCCATGGGCACCGCCTCCCCGGACTCCCCCGACCTCTCCGCCCTCTCTGAAAAACAACGCAAGAAGCACCAAAAGCACCAAAAAGCCGATGCGCCCTTCGAGCGCAAGGGCCGCTTCAAGAAGGCCTCGAACATGAACTACGGCCTCGCCCTCTCCCTCCGCGTCGAGCGCCACCTCGAGGCCCTCCTCGCGCAGAACCCCAACAACAACACCAACGCCAACGGAATCTCCCCGGACAACTCCCTCCAGAGCCACCTCGCCGGCGGGAACCTCACCGACCCCCTCGCGCCGCCCCACGCGGCCTTTGCGGCGAACGTCAATCGGAACTCGACGCAGAGCACCGCGACGCAGAATACCTTCCAGACGCTCTCGCACTACCCCAGCGTCGCGGGGCTGAGCACCGTCGGCGGGGGCGAGGGCCAGTACGGGATGCAGTATATGAACAAGGACGGCGAAGACATGGACGTCGGTGGCATTGCCTCCAACAACGGGAGCGGGAGCCAGCCGACGTCGCCCTCGGGCGACCCTATGAGCCCGACGTCGGGGATGCCGTTCAACAGCACGGGGTTCAGAGACTCGATGGCGTCGAATAGCGTGGGACTCGGGTATGGGAGCCCCTATGGGGGTGTTGGGGAAGAGATCACCTTGGAGGAGCGGGCGCTGAGCATGGCTATTGAGGAGGCGTATGAGGAGACGGGGCGGAGGTGGAAGCCCTGGGGTGCTAATGGGAAGGGGATGCGTGTTGGGGAGGTGCTTTTGATTGTGGATTCGGATACTATCGTTCCGGAGGACTGCCTTCGTGACGCGGCGCGGGAGATGGCAGAGTGCCCGACGGTTGCGATCATCCAGCACGAGTCGGACGTCATGCAAGTTGCCAACCACTACTTCGAGAACGGGATCGCGTATTTCACACGCAGGATTAACAGGTGTATCTCAATTGGTCTGTCCTCTCGTTCAGTTCCGTCGATATGTTATTCTGACTTTGACTTTTTTCCTTTTTTCCGTTCAGCTTGCGCTAACGGTGAAGTCGCTCCATTCGTCGGACACAATGCCTTCCTCCGCTGGAAAGCCCTGCAGGACGCCGCGTTCATCGACCCCGACGATGGTCTTGAGAAAATCTGGAGCGAGAGCAACGTCAGTGAGGACTTCGATATGGCCCTGAGACTGTTGAAACGCGGGTTTATCATCCGCTGGGCGACGTACTCGCAAGGGGGATTCAAGGAGGGTGTCTCGCTGACGGTCGACGATGAGCTCAATCGGTGGCAGAAATATGCTTATGGTCAGTCTTGATTTATTCTCTCTGCTCCTTTCTTTTACACCGTTGGTTTATTTTCTGACTTGGTTGTAATTTTTCAGGATGTAACGAGCTCCTGTTCAACCCGCTCATCGAGTGGTGGCGTAAAGGTCCTATCGCGCACCAGATCCATCGGTTCATGTGGTCCAGCGCACCTCTGCATTACAAAATCTCTATGATGGCTTGTACGTGTCCCGCCAATGCTATCACCACGCGATTTATGCTTATGGTTGGCCGACTATGCAGATATGTTCTCATACTACGGTATCGCCGGAGGCGCCACTATCGCCATCATCAACTACGTCCTCCTCGGATTCATGCTCCCCGTCGATGCCTTCTACATGCACTCCTTCGAGATCTGGCTCGCCACCACCGTGGTGTTCTTCGGGTCAGGGAACGTGGGGTACACGCTCCTGGAGTATCGCCTGGGGCAGAAGCAGCTGGTGAGTCATACATTGCTTCACGGACGGGTCATCTCGCTCGCAGTTCTCTGGTGCTCCGCCCGCTCCTGGACTCGTAGAGGCTCCGAGTGCTTCCTAAGCTAAACCTCCGTTATACTTCGTTCCATATTCTATGTGACGAGTCTGACGAGGAGCTGTGGCGTGGGGTTGTGGACCCCGGAGTCTCTTCTTTTTGGCTCCCCCAGCCCACCTTCGCCTGCGTGTTCTCATCGTGTTTTCGGAGTACTGACGTTATTATTTTTTCACTCGTGTGATAGATTAAAGGGTTCATCGAGAACCTGATGTGGATACCATTCTTGTGAGTTTTGAATTACTCTTCTTTTCTATTTCTACTCGTTCCTTGTTTCCATGTCTTCCGGCGCCCACGCCATCGCTGCTGGCTTCCCATTTCCTCCGGGTGAGATGCGCCAGCAGCAGAAGCATGGTCGTGTGTGTGTTGCATTGTGCGCGGGTGCGGGTATGCGCCCGCAGCAAGGCCGCCGGATGAGCTGTTTTTCCTTGAATTATTCCGTTTTTTGCTGGTTTGCTGATCATCATCGTTCTATTTTTTTTTGTTTCGTCATATTCCTTTCCATTTCGCCGCGGCCTTCTCGTCGTCGTCATCCAAATCACGCATCTCTGCACACCACACCGACATCACACCCACAACCACACGCTCACTGCTTGCGGTCCCGCTGGCTACAACAGCTTCTTCTTCTTCGGAGGCCTCAGTATCCCCGTGAGCCAGGCGATCCTCGCGCATCTGTTCTCCTACAACATTTCTTGGAGCGCAACAATCAAGGAGGTTCAACGGTCCAATTTCTTCAAGGAAATTCCCAAGATCGTTAAGAGGTGTGTGTTGATGAACTTTATTTTCCGAGTCTATTCGTGTTCCGAGGTGCCCGAGCTGCTCTGGCTCGCTCACTTGTCTATTTGTTTGTTATTTTCTTCAGAGTTTTTGTTCGCCCTGACCGCGACCCGTCTCCTTGACATGCGACTCTCGGTCATTATGTCTTCTCTTGTGCTTCCCTTTCTTTTTTCTTCCCTTCATTTTCCTCACATTGGCCGTTGACCCGAGTTGGATGTGTTCTGGGATCATCGACAACCGTTGTAACTCCCAACACGCGCAAGGGTCCTGGCTTGTTCCATTTCCTCCCATTGCGTCCGATGGGTATTCCCGCCCGCCGATCGGAGGTGGTTTGATGGGGTCCTACCTCGGCTTTTTCACCCTATTTTTACTCCACTCGTTTCAATCTTTGATCAGGGTTACATCTGATCTTTTCCAAATTCCGTTATGACGTCGTTGTGCTGATATCACTCCTCGCAATTTACTAACCTCCTGTGTTTTTCCGAACAGATTCTGGTTCCCTCTCACTGTAGCAGTGGCTCTCATTGCTGGGATGATCATCCTCAGTACATCGCTGGTTCCCCTGGAATGGAGGGTTGATGGTTCGGCATGGGCCGTTATCTTCCCACTGGCGTGAGTTCTTCTCTGTGTTCTTTACGAGGTTTTTTTCTCACCACGTCATTCGTTGTTATAGGGTTGTCTCGGCATGCCATATCCTTTTCCCTGTAAGAGGCTATTTCGTTATGCGGTACATGATCTGCGACTGATGCGTTTCTGTGATAGATTGTCCTGAACCCATGGCTGATGGTGTTCTCGTATTGAGCTCCTCGCTGCGACGGACGACGACGACAATATTCGTATATTATTGACTGGACTGTGTGCGGCCTTCCGTGCGCAGATGGACTCTGTTTCCTCCACGATATTCATAGGACTTTCTCGATCTTCACTCACACCTTACTGCGGTTTTTATACTTCCAGCCGCTTGCACCTAATACGCTACCTCCGCCTCCATGGTTTGGCATGGCTTGGCACCAGTGATATTTATGAACCTGTGTTATTCTCTTCCAACGTCAAAAGTATCCCTTTACTTTTTGCTCTAACGGTCTTTCCCCTACGTCGAACACGCATCTCCCCTGTTTCTTCTCGTCACTTCAATAGAAAATCATCTGTATACACGCACTCGTACATTTTACTTTTACTGAACCATTTGTTGCATAACTACTCCACTGTCTCTTCATGTGTTACCCCTTGCTACGCTACCATATACCACACGCATTTGATTCTGATTCCTTAACGCGACGGGCAGGGTTCTCGTGTTCTTCATCCCTTGGGTTTCCTCTCCTCTAACCTCCGTACTTATTTGTTGACTTACGGACCTCTCCTCGCGCATCGCTTAGAATACGAAAAATCATCTGGAACACCTCACATGGGCGATATCGAGAGCAAGTTTTGGAGAACCCAATCTTAGGCTTCGTGCACGTTGCACGTCAGGATGGCTAGAAGACAGCAAGTCCCGACCGTCCCGCCTTCGCAATGCCTTCGAGTTCGAGATGTTGGCGATAGAGTGACCAGGACTCTTCGACATCCACGCAATGCTTCGCGCTCAAACAATTGTTGAAGACAGACACAATCTTGGGAGAGACTTGACGCTGAACATTGACATCGGTGATAAGTAGACTGCATACCCAGTCCTGTCACTTGCACTGTAGGCGTCCCCCGTCTCCTGCATGTCCTTTGGCCTATGGGACGTCGACAGAGCAAATAGTCGGCGTGGCGACAGACGACTAGGATCATCGCCATCAGCGATAAGAATTAATAGGAGAGAGTCGATGTAGAGCGTCGCATCGGCGCATCCAGGAGATAAGCCGAATATGCTTCACTTCCCGCCTTATCGTACTTTAGGAGTCCAACGAATCCCGATGTAAACGAGTGTGATTGAGAGAAGGCGCAAGGAAGGTGTCTCCGAGGTCCCAGGAGCCTTCAATAATTAATATGAATAATGGAAAGATCATGAAGAGAAGCAGGTCGGGACCCACGTTCGGTAGTGCAGTGCAGAGCACCTAGGCCGCTCCAATCTGGGAACTTAAGTTCTTCGCCGTAGGAAGACGCCTGCATTTGTGCCGAATCAGCTACTTACCGATATGCTTACCAGAGCCTACTAGAGGGATCCAGTCGTGCATGACAATATGCCGAACACTGGAAATTGGTTACAAACCGATACTTTCAAATATACCCAAAATATACCATGTGTGATAGAGAGGAGGTCATCGTTGCAATTGTCCGTCATGATGGTTTCAAAATCCAGCGGCCAAAATCTACGCCATCGATACAGCCGTTATGTGTCAATTTATTCCGTGTGCAAACAAGGGCAACCGCCTACCAAACTCCCATGGCTTGTTGAGCCCCTGGCGGACTTCAGTGACCGCGTCGGAAAATTTAGTACTAAACCGCAATTTATAATAGCAGGCCCGGGCTTCTTCATGTGTTTGAAACAAGGCTTCTCCGCCCCCTGCAGGATGTCAGATATAGATGGCAGACATTGGAGAATAAATAGACCAATCACATAGCTATGTACATCAGATCCGAGTGAGTTCGAGGACCGCAGCCTACCAGGGCTATCTGAAGAGAGTGCCGTAGGAGCAACTTGAAGATGCAATTGCAATGCCAACACATCAGAGAGCAACGTCCTGCAACGTCCCTTTCGATGGCCGACTGGCATTATCTCTGCTTGGAGCTCCGAGTCCCGTACCATAAGTTGGACCGTGACTCTCGATAGTAAGTCGCTTCTATTGCCGAGAGTCTGAAGCTATTGACCTACAAGCGTGGAAGTAATTACGTTTTTAGGAGCCATTGAAGCGAGCGAAAATGGGCGCACCAGTGGAGAACAGCAGCAGTAGTGCCAGAGTATTGGCGTCGACTCGCATTGAATTTGTGAGATCAGAGACACCTTCAAGCAGTCACCCATACAGCTCTCGCCAGGTCAGTTCGAGAGTCAGAGGAGTCATGGGAGTCGCAGAGACTCTCGGTTTCACGTGAGGGTCGAAGAGACTCAGACTCAGAGCAGGACGCGAGAGGACGCGTTCGTGTCGCGATGTGGTCTCTGATCAGGTGAGGCCCAAAATACAGCACGTGCGAGACTCTCACCTCCGGAAATTGCCGGCCGAACTCTAAATTTCTTTCCTTCTGCTCACCGCGAGCTCAAAAGTACCCTAACTATGGCTCAACAACGAATGCCCCTCTGGGCTGCAGAGGCCGACCTCGAGGAAGACTTTCAGGGTGTTGATCTCTCTCTGGCCATTGGAAACTATGGACAAAACGGCTACTTTGAAGATGGTACATCCCATCTTTCAGTATCGCAACTACAAGGCTAAAATGCCTTCCTACAGCGAACTTCAGGCAGCCCCAGATCGACGAATCCACGTTGTTGGCTATGCAACAGCATATTGCCCAGCAAGCTGCGTTTGCACAGATACCGGATGTGGTGAAAGCCGTACGTGATCATCTCGAACATTGCAGACACGCAACACGTTTCTTACTTGACCATATAGTTCATCGTCCACTTCCATCAAGCTGTCCTCGACAACAATCTTGCGGATATTACGGTTGCATACGAGAGTGGCTGGAACAAGTACACCGAGAAGTTCTATGCCAAAACTGAATGGCCCGAGGCAGAACTTATTGCTCCGTTGGTCAACGACGGTACGTCTGTCACGTACTTTCTACTCTGGATCTGTGGCTCACGACTCTTCAAAAGACCCTATATTCCTTATCCTTTACCGTGAACTCTACTACCGACATGTCTACTCCCGGTTGCAGCCAAATATCGACGATCGGTTCCATTCCTACGAGAACAGCTGTGAACTGTTCAACTACCTGCTCAGTAAGTTCCACAACTTTGCGTCTGGTTGAGTATGCTCACACATGGTTATCAGACTCCGATGGCCCAGTGAAATTGGAACTGCCGGAACAGTGGTTATGGGATATCATCGACGAGTTCATCTACCAGTTCCAGGTCTTCTGCAGCTGGCGCTCAAAAGTCAAATCAAAGACTGACGATGAGCTGCTTATGCTCACCGATGGTGGTGGTGTGAGTTCTGTTCACTTCCAGACGCAGGCCTACTTTCGATCCTAACTATCTGGGCAGGTCTGGAGTTCATACAGTGTCCTCAACGTTCTTTACTCCCTTATACAAAAGTCAAAGATCCACGAGTATATCCAGGCGCAGCAGCAGGGTAAGTCTGCCGAGGAGATCACGTACGTCGTTATACCCTGCTCGACCTGCGTCATACTCAACTCCCTCTTACTTGCAGCGAGATAGTCGGCGAATACGGTGCTCGGCCATTGTACCGGATGCTTGGTTACTTCAGCATCATTGGACTCCTGCGCGTGCACGTCCTGCTTGGTGACTTTACCCTCGCCCTCAAAGTTATGGAGAATGTCGAACTCAATCAAAAGGTTGGATTTTCCTGTGCCCCTACTTCTGGCCAAGCTAATTGGTGTTTTGCAGTCGCCATTTACACGTGTCACCGCTTGTCACGTCGCCACATACTACTATGTTGGGTTCTGCTATATTATGCTGCGACGATACACAGATGCCATTCGTTCATTTGTCACGATTCTGAACTTCATCATGCGGATGCGCCAGTACCACACACGGAGTTACCAGTACGACCAAGTATGACCGCATCCGTTTAATTCTAGGTTCTTGTACTAATTTCTCTCCGTCAGATCAACAAAACAGCGGACAGGATGTACTCCTTGTTTGCCCTGTGCAACGCCCTGTCTCCAAGCAGGTTGGACGACAATATCGCCAACATCGCAAAGGAGCGGTACGGTGAGCAGATTGCTAAGATTGCCCGAGGCGGGTGAGTTGAATCTCTTGAATCACATTCATTCTCGTATACTCAAATCAATCCCCTCCTTTAGCGAAGAGGCTCTTGCCACCTATGAGGAGCTTTTCCTCTACTCCTGCCCAAAATTCATCAACGCCAACTCCCCACCATACGACGACCCTGCCGCAATCGCCCAGCTACTCGCACCACCTTCTCCCTCTGAAACAGAAGCACCCTCATCACCCTCCATCCAAACCGACCCCGCCCACCGTCACCTCCGTCTCTTCCTATCCGACGTGTCCGCACAATTGCCCGTGCCCACCCTGAAGAGTTTCTTGAAGCTCTACACCAGCTTGGGCTCGAAGAAGCTCGCCAACTTCTTGGATGCCGATGAGGAGGAAATGGTCCAGGAGATGATGGTCATGAAGCAGTTCAGCCGTGGCGTGAGCCGGGTTGGAAATGACAAAGGAAGTCTCCTGGATGGACAGACGATCTCAACGAGCGATCTTAACTTCATCATTGACGAGGTATGTTTATCTACTCCGCTTCGCATTCTCGTTAAAGCGCTAACACGATAAATTGCAGAACATGGTCCACATTGCAGAGTCGACAGTCGGCCGCAGATACGCTGGGTGGTTCATCAAGAACACTGAACGGACACAGCGAATCTTTGACGATCTGCGCAAAACGCCCTTGCCCACTCCCCCCAAAACTGCTGCTGCTGCTCCCGCTAACGCTTCCACTGGAACTGGCGCCGGTGCTACTGGTGGTGGAGATGCTGGGAAGGCGGCTCCCAGAACGGGTGGGCAGAAGGTTGCCTGGGGAGGTGTCAAAACCGCTTAGTTGATGACGCTCGTTCTTATATTTATGTAGATATTGAGGAGTCGTTCTAAGACTGATTTTGATGTCCTCGTCGTTTTCCGTGGTCGTGATTTCTGAATCTGAGGGGTCATGGTGTGCCGTACAAAATAAGATCACTGCGACGAAATGAAGTCAGGATTTACACTTTCCCACGGTCAACATCGCCTGTAACCGTCTTGAACCCGTAGGCGACACTTAGCTTCCTGTTCATCTGTTTCCTCCTCTACCCGTGTATCTACATCGAATATGTCGTCTCGACCGCTTAACGACGATGAGGTCCTCAACGAAATGAACAAGATGGTGAGCTTCAGACGCTCCTCAATGACACACGCGATAGGTGTAACCTTCGTCATACCAGGTCGCTTTCATCAAGCAAGAAGCTCTTGAGAAAGCCAGAGAGATAAAGGTGAAAGCTGATGAGGAATTTGCCATTGAGAAGGTACGGAGGTTGCCAATGCACAGAGAAGTCTTGCGGCTGATCTGTCATCTCTTCCTACCCAGGCCAAGCTCGTCAAGCAAGAACAGCAGGCGATTGACGCACAATACGAGAAGAAACGCAAGGGTGCTGAGGTATCACAGAAGATGTACGTGCTATGCATTCTATCTTGACACAGATTTAAATCGAATCTCTTCAGCGCACAATCTACATTGACCAACAAATCCCGACTCAAGCTCCTTCATCGTCGCGAAGAACATCTTCAGGACCTATTTGCTTCGTCCAGGTCCGCTGTCGTGAAGTTATCCGAGGACGATGGTCGATATGTGCAGTTCCTGGAGGGTGTGGTGGTCCAAGGGTTCCTACAGGTGCTGGAATCGGAGGTCACCATCTTGACGCGGAAACGCGACGCGGGCCTCGTGGAGAAGGCGGCTGAGGGTGCGCTCAAAACCTTCAAGGACATCAGTGGCAGGGACATGTCGTACAGTGTGGAGGGAAGCTTGAGTGACGATGGGTCAGTCTTTGCATTCTTCCTCTCTTCAAAAGATGATCGTCTCAATTCATATGCAGTGCTGGAGGTATCAAACTGATCAGTGGAACACGACGCATTACTCTTGACAACACACTGGATGAGCGCCTGAGATTGTTAGAGGATAGGGTGAGTGCCCCACCTTTCTACACCAGTCCTCCTCAAGCTGAGCTCGCTCTTAGATGCTGCCTGAGATTAGAAAGGATTTGTTCGGTGCGAACGAGAATCGCAAGTTCTTCAACTAGGCATATCTGGACCCCCCGACTACCTCTGGACAATTTATAATACTGTATTCATACATGGCTCTATATACCAGGGCGTGGAAGCTCCCGCGATCCGTTCTGAGTGGTGTTCTCCATCAAGCAAGTCGGCAATAGCCATGCAATCTGTGTATGGACATTCATTCGTATGGACGGGGGAAGGGCTCTGACTATGGCGCGAGTGTTATTTCGATGCGTTTACTGATCTTTTACACTGAACCAAGGACGACATTTACAAGAATCAGGTGAGAGCTAATATCTTCGCGACTGCCTGCTCCGCCATGCTCATCAGCATACCATGCGGGTTACCCATAGGCATCGACGGTATCTACGCGGTGTTAAACCCGATAATAGAGCACTATCAAACAGGAGAACGTACGATTGAGGCCTGGATTAGGATAAGTGCTCAGCGCTCAAGGCGGCATCTACCTGAAAATGCAACACTCACATCGACCACAAACAAATTGTTCGTGTTCATCACTTTAGTATTGACGTCGACGACTTGCATGATACTATTGGATCCTACCCAATGGTTGGAGCACAGGTCACTCTATAGGTGTGTCAGTGTGAGGAGGACAGAAACAACGAAGCTAACGCGCCGCAGGATAGTTGTTCACTATCATTAGAAGTGTTTTATTCAGATTCGTCGAAAGCTTGTTCGACCGATGAGAATAAACGCACCATAGTCTGTGATTGACGTCTTGTTGTCGGGAGTAATCAACGTCAGACCAGGGACTGTGAATAGTATTCAATTATGGGTACCGACCCTACTGCAGTCAAGGAATAGAAATTTGAACGTACCACTTTTGATACTAGAGAGGATGTCGTTGAGGCCAGTGATCAAGACTGCCTTGTCAACGGGGTCAGTGAACCAGGGATTGACCAAGGGCAGCGCATTCATGCCGGCATTAATGCCAATCCTGCCTCGAGATGTGATTCCAGTGGATCTGTAAGTCCGTCAAGTTTCGGCAGCATCAGGGACGAAGAACTTTAAACGCACAAGTACGCCGTGATTGTGAATATTTGACTGTAATGCATCATGAAGATCGTCTTAGCTTCAGATCATAACG